>JAUEPU010000200.1:0-83896 GCA_030435615.1 Armillaria luteobubalina
GACGGCAAAGAGGGCGAAAGAGTTAGAACGAGAGGCAAAGGAGAAGGAATTCGCT
Source organism: Armillaria luteobubalina (assembly GCA_030435615.1). Taxonomy (NCBI): domain Eukaryota; kingdom Fungi; phylum Basidiomycota; class Agaricomycetes; order Agaricales; family Physalacriaceae; genus Armillaria; species Armillaria luteobubalina. The sequence goes on from JAUEPU010000200.1 coordinate 56, forward strand.
GATGGCCAGCACGCTAACTTCATAGATGGTGTATGGCACTGTTCCAACTGTGGTTGTCCTGAGAATATTGCCATTGGCAGGAGGAAAGGTCCGTTGGGTGATAAATCACAATGCGGTACTTGCGGTATGTGCTTAAATATGGATCTCGCATGATACTGATGACTTCTGTTTTAGGCAAGTTCTGGCATCGCCATCGTCGTCCTCGGCCCGTCGAATATAATACGGATCCTGATTTCCATTCGAATGTCAAACGGGACAGTGAGCTTGCAAGAACGATTGGCAAGAAGAAGGGAGGTGCTGCTGCGCTGCGGGCACAGAGCGGGACGTCCCAACGACTCCAGCTTCAGAGCCTCAGTCTCCCCCAATCAAACCAGACGAAGCCTGCTCCAAGGTTGTCCCTGTGCCTCCCCCGTCGAAAGCGGAAACGGCCCTTTCTCCTGTGTCAACGACTTCAAGCGCGTCGGAGGCACCTTAGCTCAGCGAGTGAAGACGACGAATGGGACCAATAGCCACACACCGTCTGTTGCGCCTGCTTCCTCGGCTCCCCCTCCAGCGCCTGCATCCACATCACCCGCCGCCGCCGGATGCCTCGACCTCTGTCCAAGAATCATCAGCGCCACCTCCAAGTCAATCCGGGCCTCCGGACCACCTTCTCAACGATCGTGGGTGAGCAGACTTGAGCCGTCGTCTTTGTAAAAAGTGTTCTGACGATAGCCGGTACCCAGCCCCCTCAATGGCTAGCCACCTGTATGCAAGGCATTCAATACCGTTTCCATCTGATAAATTTGAGGTGGCTCTCCGTAAGGTCACCGCGAATAGTGACCCAGAGTGGCGGATTAAATGTCTAGATTGTCCTGGCAAGGTGTGTACTGGTGCTCCGGCGAGCCGGCTACTTCTGACTCGTGCATGTAGTTGTACAAGCCTGGTCCGGGCGAGACTCTTTCGAACTTTGAGGTACATCTGAGAAATAATACGCACCGACGGGTAGTGGAGAGCGTGTTGCTGCTACATCATCTGGGTCATGATAGTGTCCATCTCTTTATTTTTTCATCACTTTCTGACTGTGTCGTTTGCTTGTTACTTACTACAAGGCTGTGTGTATTCTTATACGTTTCTGTAATTATGATATGAATAGGTACAGCGGATGAACACGATCTATGTTTCTTACTTACTGAAGAACCGATCAACATGCATTGTAAAGCGGACACGTATGTACTTACCCCGGATGCGTATGTGAAGCCCCGTTGACTTCGCGTGTTACACGGTTACATAAAATATATACAGCTGGCGAAATGACAAAACAGACACCTATTCTCAACTACAATGACTCGCAGGCCGGTCCGCCACACTGTTCAACGCCTAGCCGCCAAACTGAGTGCTGCGATATTCGATGGCGCTTTGGCACACTATAAAGGCGAATCAAATCACGGTTGGTACAATTTTGTTATCGCTCTGATACAAATTTAAATTATCGCCGAATCGATCAGCACAGGTCATCGAGAGCGACGAAAACTCTTCTAAGCAACTCTTAGCAACCTAGGTCGGACATACTCTGTACGGAAAATGTCCGCGTATCGTCAGGCGGCTCGGCCCCGGATTTCGAGGCGAGCTAATTGTTCTCTTTTTTCAAATTATGATCGTTATACAATGCCAGGATGTTGAGATGACCGACGATACGACATGGAGATCGGCCTCAAGTCCTGGAAAACCCTTTGAAGAGTTGAAAAGTAACGGAAGCTCTAATAATGGGGAACTCTTCGGCGTGTCCAAGTCACCGCGGATGGGCGCTGCCATCGATACCGTGACAGCCGGTACGACTAGAAATGCCGTCCCATCCCTCCCAGAAGTTGCCTACACACGACGAGGTGAATTGTCATTGCCATTTTATCTCTGCTAATTTCATATAGCATCATAGGTCATCAGGTTGAGGTCGGACAGCACGAGCATTTGCATTTTGAATAATGTAAGTCACGAAAGCCTTTATGACGATGTGCTATACTAATTAAAGTTCTTGTTCGCTGCTAGTCTTTGGACGTTTGTAGTATGCCTCCACATAAACGGATAGAAAACGTAGACCACGTACGTCCGTGACCCTTCAATTCTAGCTTACACTAGCTGACCGTTTTCATGACGCCAGAATCAAGTGGAGATTGGAAACCTCACAGAGGCAAAAAGAGATGGCCTAGATGCCTCTGGAGTCCAGTAAGATATCGAGCTTTGCTGGCATAAGCGCCTATTGATTTCTCATGCCAGACAAACTCATGCTATTTTCGCCCTGGTCATGGGTATCAGCCAATACAAATTTATGGAGTACGAAAATTTGCAAGGGGCCGCTAATGACGCCGATAACTTCGAATGGTATCTCCGTGAGGACTTGCAAGCTCCGGAAGAAAATATTATCAGTCTTCGCGATGCGCAAGCTACAAGATCGGCTATTATTGATGGGTTTACAAACCTCATCCAAAATCCAAACATTGCCTGCAGCAGGGCCGCTATCGTAATATACTTTGCTGGGCATGGGGCTGTGGCCAATAAGCCAGGCGAATGGACTGACTGGGAAACTTCCGACAACACAATCGAAATGTTATGTCCCGCTGATATGGGCCTTCTGGACGAATACAATAATATCATAGAAGGGATTCCGGATCGAACAATCAACGAACTGCTCTTGCGACTGTCAGAAGCCAAGGGTAATAATATTGTACGTCGCACACACTGGATATGTCATATGCGCAATATTGATGCATTGTAGACGGTTATACTCGATTGCTGTCATGCTGCAGGTATCAATCGTGGTTTTCAGCATCCTGACGCGCGACTCAGATCGCGTCGAATACTTCATCCTCCACAAATTTCTCCGACGTGCGACCCTACCATCACTTCTCGCCGGTCTCGCGGCATCTCTTCTGGCTTCGCAGGCTCGTCGTGGGACTCGCATATCGTATTGGCTGCATGTAGCCGTCATCAATCTGCGTGGGAGGAAGATGGGCAAGGTATCTTTACTCGCGCATTGCTCAAGGTCATGGGAAGAACGTCTCCGCGTGGACTAACGTATAAATCATTGATGCATCGCCTTGTAATGCCATCATTGTAGGTACTGGTCTAATTTTTGATACTGCCGTGAGCTGAATTTGTGTTGATACTAGCCAAACGCCACATCTTGAAGGCAAACACCTGCATCGGTTTCTCTTTGATTCCTCCCGAGACTCTGCTGAAAACTCAAGAATTCTCTGCCGGCGAGAAGATGGGCAACTACACTTCACCTTATACGCCGGGTCCCTTAATGGTATCACGAAAGGTTCTACTTTCGGGATATATCTGACAGACCTTGCTTCCGACTTGCATTCACTGTCGACTGCAGCTGTGGAAGAAGTAGGAACTTTTGCGTCCTATCTCACCCCATCAGAGCCTGCTTTCTTCGCTACGTATAAAAATCGTCGCGTCTGGTACGCACGGTTGATAGAAGTCTCTGAGGCCTGCTTACTCATACATTGCAATCCTCCGGCTTTAATGACCCGGATACTGACGGAGGACCAAGGACCGAGGTTTACAGTTCCTGTCTGCACTACCAAAGATCCGGTCCAGGCGGATCTCTGTATAGTGCTGGAAGGAAGAACTGTATACTTTGAGCGGGGCCGCAGAAATAGCCTCTTCCGCTCATGTGTTGGCTTTCCCTCGCGACTTGCCTATTGTTCCAGTATCGATGATGTTGCCGGGATACGGCGCGTCATCGATCACTTCGCGCATTTTTCCTCTCACCTTACGATGACAAGTCCCTTGCCCATGTCCGATTTTGCCTCCATTGAAATGAAAAGATTAGCGCTTGTTGGATCTAACCTCCGCCCGGACGGCGAAAATCTGTTGTCTACTGTCGAAGACGACAAGTACATACAACTCAATGTAGACACATCTCTTCTTCCAAATCAATGCCCAAGTTACGGATTCACGATTCAAAACAAATCTGACGTCAATTTATACGCCTATCTGTTTTATTTTGACGCTTTTACCCTAGAGATAGGTACGCATTGATTTCACGCCCTACACACTAGCTGACCTAGCTTTTATGCCATCCAGAAGCGTGGTACTCCTCAAATATGAGCTCGAGTAACAGTGAACTGCAATCCGTCGACACTTACCTGGAACGGAATTCAACACTTACTCTTGGATTCGGGAATGGCGGCATGTCTCCCTTTGCGTTCACTATACCGGACGGCCAGGAAGTGGATGTTTGCTTCTTCAAGTTCTTCGTGACTACTCAGCCAGTAGACCTTGGAAGTATCTCGCGACCATCCCCTTTCTCGGCTTTGACGATGCGGCGTGGCGGGAACCACCTCCCATCCCCACCCGTTCTCGATAGGTCGTGGGCGTCTACGACAATTACTGTCGTTCAGAGACGGATTCCGCCAACCAATCTATAATCCCTTGTTCACTGGAAACAGAAGTACATAGTATTGGATGCAGTAGTTTTCCTCCTCTCCTATTCACCCATCCGCATTTCCTATCTTCACGTTTCTGCCCCCTACAGTAACCAGTACCGTTCCCGTCAGAAAAGGTGGCTTTTGAACGCCTCTTGCCGCCTTATTATCTAGTTCCACTCGATACCCTTTTTGCAACGTGCCTTGCTAGAGTTAGACTATCTTATAGAATAGACAGGGTTGCGAATACTTAGAAACCCAAACAAACATTGCGGAGTACAGGATCTAAGTATGCTACTGGGGGCTGCTATCCCTACATTTGACAATCGCTAGCATACTTACCTTGTCGCTGCCGGTCATTCTTCATTTAAAAGAATCCCGATTTCTCATATGTACATGTTTAGAGTCATCTGAATGTTTTCTAATAAGTAAACTCTATCGCCGTACCTATCGGATGGTGCGGTACTCAATGTCCCAGACAAATATTATTCCATATAATTAGTAGCAAAGCGTTTTACTCAATGATGACATCGAGCTTCCGGCTCTCGGACGAAGCGCTTGAAACTTCACCCGAAGCTTAACGCCAGAGAGCCAGAAAAGATAGGCGCCAGGCCATGAGGAGTTCTGTGTATGGTAAGTAACAAGGAGCTGCATACCAAAATTAGCGAGTCAAGTTTTTGAGCGCATGATACGATGCGACCATCAAGCGACCATTATATCCCAGGCACTCGTCGTTGTAATACACTATATATACAATTCTGCCTGCTATTCTCGCAGATCTATCCTTCCTTTGCGATTCACTTGACTCACGGCGTCCAGGCCTGGCCCCCATTGCAATCGAGCTGACTTGGACATCCGCCCGCCTTCTGACTAGGCTGCAATCCTACAAGTATTACTGGGCAGGACAAGGTGAATACCAAAAGTCTAGGGGGTCACAGTTGCCACGATTATCGAAAGATGTTGGAGGCACTTCCATCTCATCGTTTTCGACATCGGTTCAGTCATTTGTATCAGGGCCTTAGCTGAACGTCTCCGACGAGGCTCCTGGCTGATATCTCTGGAGCTGGAATCGTCTACAAGATCATCGATAGTTATCAACTCTGATCCCGTTAACGCCATATGTTATCCTTAAGCGCTAATCCGTCCAGGTATCACAGTATTATCAGATTATAAAGCGGCTTTGAAGAGCGAAAATCCGGCGAGGTTCTTAGAAGCCATCATAATTGCCTAAATTTGCTGATGTTTGTCACAGAATCCGAGTGCTAAACAGCTAGTACCAGAAATGGATGTCGATGTATGCAGCGCCCATCACTTTCTTGTTTTTAACTCAAACCAATGACAGCCCCGCTCGGAGCAGAATTCATTTGGAAAGAAGTTTGTCAATCCTGAAAAGATGATGATTATCTGCTCACTTCTATACCCAGCATTTTCGCGCTAGTCATTGGTGTCAATACATATGATGCTGAGGAGTACAAGGAATTTCAACTCACAGGTGCAGTCGACGACGCCAATGCTTTTCAGCAATACCTTTTTCAGGACCTGGGGGTTCCGATAGAGCATGTCACTATCCTTCGCGATAAGATGGCGATGAGAGCGGCCATCATTCAAGGATTCGATAACCTTGCGAAAGATCCAAGAATAGTGCGAGGCCAGGCAATAATCATCATATATTTTGCCGGGCATGGAGCCGCCACCGACAAGCCAAAAGAATGGTCGGATTGGGAAAGTTCGGGCAACAAAATCGAAATGCTCTGCCCCTGCGATATGGGGCTCCCAGGCGGATCTGGAGAAACGAATGTCATAGAAGGGATTCCCGATAGAACAATCAGCCAACTCCTCGCCAAGATATCAAATACCAAAGGGAATAATATAGTATGTCCTAAAAAGTCAAAATTCATCATCGTCACTAATGCCAATGTCGTTACTTTTCAGACACTGATACTCGACTGCTGCCATTCTGCCGGCATCAACCGGGGCGGTGGCGATGCATCAAACACGAGATCCCGCCAACTCTTCAAGCCTCCCCCGATTTCGCCAGATTGCGATTCAAACATATGGTCAATCGTTCCTGCCTCTCAGGTTGTACCAGTCACCTCAGGGTTCTCAGGCACTCCTTGGGATTCGCATATTCTATTGGCGGCATGCAGTCGCCTTCAGACTGCGAAGGAAGTAGATGGGAAAGGTCTGTTTACCCACGCGCTGCTTAAGGTCATGAGAGAAAGACATGCGGCTCAGGGTGAACTGACCTACCAATCATTGATGCATTGTCTGGATATGCCGCTACTAGTACAGTATGTGTTCCGTCCCATAGCTTTGACCTTTGTTCAATATTTGTCAGTCAAAGACCGCATCTGGACGGGAAGCATATCCATCAAAGCGTGTTTTCCCTTTGGAAGGATATCACAGATAGTCCCAGAACTGCGTGCAGTTACAAAAGCGGTCAATTCTCCCTACATGCGGGCTTTATTCATGGTGTCACTGCTGGTTCTACTTATCATATATATTCAACGGATCGAGTATCCGATCCGGTATCACCCATAACCAGCACAGTTGTGACACACGTAGGGTCATTTGCCTCCCAACTCGAACACCCCCCTCCCGATTTCTTCAGGTCCAACAAACATGGTAGTATCTTTTACGCCCAATTGGTAACACTGAAGTCCGGCTCCAGTTTTGCCATCTATTGCAACGACCCAAAATTCCTTACCCGTGTTCTTGGTGATAATGGACCGCCAAAGCTCTTGTTAGCTGCTGCCACTGTTACAGCCCCAGACGAGGCGGATCTTTGCCTAACTGTGGAGGGAAAGGAGGATGCAAGAACAGTTTTCTTTGATCGGGGGGGACGAAACCCTTTCCTGAGTGAAAAACGCACTGGCCTTCCCTCACGTCTCCCTGATGTTTTTTCCAGCATTGATGACATCTCAAAGATCAGGAACATCATCAATCACTACATTCATTTCACCGCTCACCTTGACTCCACACTAACTGTGTGTCCCATAACCAAGTTCGTCTCTATCGAAATGAAAGAACTCGATACAAAGACTCCGTCAAAATTTGTCGGACCAAATTTACTACGTGACGACGAAAAACCCATCCAAATTTCTGTAGAGTCAGATGTGTCTTTGCAGAAAGGTCCTTATGGGTTTACGATTCGTAACGTCTTCGATCGTAATCTATATGTTTATATGTTTTACTTCGATGCTACCACACTAGGGATTGGTATGTTCACGCTTCATAAACTTGCCATCGCTTACATTTGGGCGCCACTCAGATGCTTGGTATGCCCCGATGACAGGCGCAGGTCACGAATATGGTCAGCGCCTTACTCGTGTCGACGCTGGCCTCCCAGTGAGCGAAAAGCTTGATATTGGTTTCGGACCGGCCGGTGTCAACCCAATTCAATTCAACATTCCAGAGAATCAATCTGTCGACATGTGCTTCTTCAAAATTTTCGTCAGCATTGAAGCAGTAGACCTAGGAAGCATAGTACAATCATCCGTACACGATTTGCTGGCAAAATCAAGAGGCGCAAAACAGATAAAACCCCCGTTACCCCCACCTGTCCTGCCGGTTTCTTGGGCTTCCAAGACCATCTCTGTTGTACAGAAATATGCAGCACAGGAACCCGTTGCAGTCAGGGGTCCATACGGCACAGGCGTCAGCACTATTCCCGTGTCGGCTCCTTCCCTTTCCCCACCTCGGCTTACAGGTACAACTGATGCTACAGATTCGCAAGCTCTTGCTCAGAATGTGCCTCCAGAGCCGATGGAAGTGAGTAAAACGATTCATCCATCTACACGTGATAAGCTGTCCTGACTGGTTTCTCAATCCAGTGGTGGCAATGGCTCCCCAACTGGATGAAAAGCCCTTTGAAAGTCTGTTATGCAGTATTTATTGCGGCGAGAAGATTTCTAACTGTAAAGCGCACTTAAATAAATTTAGGAAGCCTCGTAACTCCGATACAGACAGAGCTCATAATCCATCTGTTGTACTAGCACATCAAATATGTAACATTGAAATATATGCAGTGGAAGTTGAAACGAGTTGAACAACGCTGAATTGTCGTGTTAGTTACTCGGCCCGGTGATGCGACATACGCTGACAAAGCCGAAGGGATTCAACGTTCAATCTTTCGCTTGTACCAGTCTACCATACGCGCGACGCGTGGTGGTGAGGCAACGTAAGCCGACCTAAGCCCCTGACTCTGGAAGGAAGGAGGGAAAGAAGCTTTATTACCCGACGGTGCTCCTCAACTCTGGAAATTTGCGAATACTGATCTTGATGGGTTGAGTATATCAGGTGGTGTGTTTGTTCAACGTTCTGAAGCAAATTGATGTATAAAACCTGACACCTTCCAGAGCATGTTGGTGTGTACCAGGTATCCCTTTAGCGATCCTCTAGAGCTATGCATCCCCTGCCTTCCTCGACTGATTTCGGATCACCTTTGTGATATATCGATTAATTGTCAGACCGGTCATACATTCACCACCCATGCCCATCGTTTCTTGCCAAGCGCAAGAACTTCTATACAAGACATCGGCTTTGATGTGACTCACTCTTTCCTCTTTCCTCCTGATACTGACGTTTCTATCAACATCATTGTTTCCTTGCACATCCTACTCGTTCATCCCCTCTCTTTGCCTCGATTCTGTGATCGACTTGGAATGACATAGCTATTACAACTCATCTTCCCTTTCATCCCCGTGTCTTAAGGCCCAAACACTACTACTAACACAGCCTAGTTTGCAAGTCATACCTATCTGGACACCGCTGGAGGCAAACTAAAAAGGACCTTAAAGTCTCGCACCATGTTAATATGATGCCATGGCATCGTTCAGTTTCAGAACAAGTGTCGGGTCGTCTGGATGTAGCGTGGATGTCCAAATTTCACCCGATGCTTTAGGCTTTCATCGCAAAGAAAACAGTCGTCCATTTTCATGGTGCTGCCCTGCTTAAGCTGCCAGTTTCACCTTCACTGCATTATAGAACTTTCATGTTCGGGCTTCTACTGACTGTCTCTCGGGGCGGCGATGGCTATATAGACGCCCTGGGCTGCTCGGAGTTTTTCTGGAGCGTATCTTGAATCTCAGAGCTGATTAACCGGTCATGGTGTCCTCACGGTAAGGTATACTCCAGGAGACCACTGGCTTTATACTTTCATCGCTATATATTCGGAGACATGCAGGCCGGTTTCCTGATCGATAGCAAATTAATGTATGACATAACTTGCCACTCAGAATGTTGTTCTATGCTCACATTAAAACTTCCACACCCTAACATGTGGGAGACGTCTAGCAATGCTTCAGCTTGCAGTTGATCGATTCCATGCTTAACACACGCCGCAACTTTGAGGCGTGTGTATAAGTATAAGTAGACCACACGAGTCGAAACTCCATCAGTTATTCTCAATGGCGAGGCAATGCGACCCTAAGGTCTACGTCCAGTTGATGTCGACTCTCAGTCACGGCTATCCGCTTTGGCTACTAGACTATGATCCTAACCTTCCTCCTACTTATCCAAAAGATGGAACCCGAGTTGGCGACCTTGGGTATCTCACCGATGAGGGCGGTTTTGAATATCTCTTCAATGTGTGCACGGATGCGAACGATCCCTCTAATTCTGGCAGGGTTCCTCCCGACTTCGTCCCGCTGACTGGCATCCCGGAACCTGCTGTAGAGAAACAGTTGGAAATGCACGAGAAAAATAAAGTGCTCACCGCTTCCTCTGAGCGCCAGTTGTCGACGCTACCTGACCGGAACCTACCGTACGTCTTTACCTATGTGTTCGGAATGATCTGCTTCTGTTGACAAAAGTTCTATAGCATCCGCCTAAAATTCGAGGCAGGACGGGGGTATGAATTTACGTGTTCGGTCTCTCAAGCCGCCATTCTTGTCCTTCCGGAAGGTGCCGAGCGATACGACTCGGTCTTTCCCCATCTTCTCGAAGAATATGCGGCTGCCAACGCTCATAGCTGGTACAAATATTTCAATGGCCCCGCACAGCAACGACAAATCCGTAATGGCATGCTGTATCTTGTCACTGGATTCGACAAGTGCCCTTCCTTGGGCCGTGCTTGTTATTCGCGGCCATCAGACTCGGATACATCTTCTATTCTCCTGAAGTTTTCAGCTACAGGATTAGATGGTCCGATGCGTTACCGTTGGGATGTACAACAAAATATACATGTACAGAGTTCCTTTATCGGGACACCTGGATTGTCCGCCAGCCAGACGATTTTCTTACGTGGTTACTCGATTTCGGTGCGACCAGATCCTTCATTTCAAGGCTTGGCTATTGGACCCGCAGTGCCTTTTCAACGTATTACCAAAGGTTCTAAGCGGCGACGGCAGTCAGTTGGCTATCATGGTGGCGTTAACGACAAACCGAACACTGATTCGAGCTCGGACATTCCGTATTCTCACGTCAATCGACAAACAAATACCCCTTTTCTGATATCCTCCAAGCCGTACAAAGTGAGCACCAGTGCTCCACTCGACATTTTTCCGGTTCTAATGTGTACTTGCCAGACCATCAACCCGTCAGTTTTGGTCAACAATTACATATTGGAGCATGTAGGCGAATTCCTTAAACGCGTAATTGGCTCAAACTTTCTTCTGGTTCACAGTTCTCCGGTGCTCAAGTTGCACTCACTCACGACGGGCACTGGATGGGTAGTGTGAAAGGTGTAAGTTAATGATTCTATCACTCCATGTTTGGCTAACACAGCAGTTTCTTCGTGGCCAGAATCCACTTGATGCTCAGTTTGCGAGCTATGCCGTAGGGAACAATCTGCTTTCAGTAAACAAACTTGGTGCGCCCTCTTTTCTCTCACTTTGACATTGTAATTGATGTAGTCGTAGACGTTCCAACTGAAAATGCTTGGGTAGCCAAAGGAACAACGCTGAGCTGTGAGACCCCTACTCCGTTAGTAGCGACAACGTTGATGCCAAGGCTGACTGATCATTCAACTTATAGAGAGACTCGCGGCACTTTTGCTTTGATCATCGGCATCGACGAATACCAATATGAGGGGTATGAGAATCTAGTAGCCGCCGTTGCGGATGCCGAACAATTTGAGAAATATCTTCTTGAAGATTTGCGTACCCCGCCGGAGCACATCATCAATCTCCGCAATAGTCAGGCGACAAGAAAAGCTATTATTGACGGCTTCAAAAAACTCGTATCCGATTCAAGGATTGTCCCAGGAATGGCCGCTATCATAATATACTATTCCGGTCATGGCGCGGTGACAACCAAGCCAGATGAATGGACAGATTGGCAAACTTATGATAACGAAATAGAAATGCTTTGTCCCGCGGATATTGGGGTTCTGAACGCCAATGACAAGGTCGTAGAGGGTATTCCTGATCGAACGATTAGTGACCTGCTACTGGAGTTGGCAAAAGCCAAGGGGAATAATATCGTACGTGGCGTAACTCTAGAATACTTAGTCGACGATGAAATTCATGACTGATCAGACATTGATCCTCGATTGCTGTCATGCAGCTGGCATCAATCGTGGGACGCAACCTACCGATTTGCAGAATGCGAAGTCGCGTCGAATCCTTAGCCCTCCAAAACTCTCCGCCAATTGTGATTCTACCATGGTCTCCCGTGGATCTTCTGGGGTGAAGATAACGTCAGGATTTTCAGGATCTCTTTGGGACTCGCATGTACTTTTGGCGGCATGCAATCGTCGTCAATCGGCCTGGGAGGTAGATGGACATGGAATTTTTACTCGCGCATTGCTTAAGATCATGGGAAAGACCCCTGTCAACGAACTGACGTATAGGTCACTGATACATCGTTTAGTCATGCCACCATTGTGAGTGTTGGTCTGAATCGTGCCACCTTGTTCTGAGTGACTCGTAGCCAAACACCTCATTTGGAAGGGAGACACACCCTCCGACGTCTGTTCGACTCTTGGGAAGAACCGGCCGATAGCTCCATGATTCTTTGCCGCCATGAAAGTGGGGAATCCTACCTTGTGCTCCATGCCGGACTACTTCATGGCATAACTATCGGCTCTACCTTTGAAATCTTCAGGACAGACCTCTCTGACTTTCAGCATCCGCTCGCAAGTGCCACAGTCAGAAAAGTAGAGACGTTTACTTCCAGACTCGGGCCACTGGATCCTACGTTCCTAGCTTCCAACAAGAATCGTCGCGTCTGGTACGCACGGTTACAGAAAGCTTCCGGTGCTGACTTTCGCGCATATTGCAATGACTCCGCCTTCCTCACCCGAATCCTAACTGAGGATTCTGAACCTAGGATTGCGGTCCCTGTTGTCGCCGCTGAAACCCTTGACGATGCCGATCTTTGTTTGACGGTGAAAGACGAAGTTGTCTTTTTCGACCGAGGGAACAAAATCCATCTATTCAGTCCGAACATCGGCTTCGCCTCACGTTTCCCTCGTGTCTCTCAAACCAACAACATCGCACACATCAGAAGCGTCATTAACCACTTTGCCCGCTTTATCGCTCAGATCACGATTCCAAGTCCACAGCCCATAGATAAATTTGTTTCCATTGAGATGAAGGAGCTGCAGCGGGTTGGACGTGGTAGTCTGAATCCCGTCGGCGACAATTTACTGTCCGCTATGGAAGAGGGGAAAACGATTGAGTTCGTTGTGGACACATCTCTTCCTTGGAATCGATCTCCTAGTTATGGATTCACAATCCGTAACATTTCCGATATGGATCTCTATGTGTATCTCTTCTACTTTGACGCTACCAGCTTTGAGATAGGTACGTTCTCACAATTCATTCAGATGCTATGGCTGACTCTCTTGGGAATTTCAGACGCCTGGTACTCCTCAAAAATGAGCCCCAGTAGTGCGAAGGAGGTGCAGGGGTCTGTTGACAGTTGCCTCCAGAAGGGGTCAACACTGGCGCTTGGCTATGGAAACGGCGGCATGAATCCATTCACGTTTACCGTACCGGACGGTCAAGACGTGGACGTCTGCTTTTTCAAGCTGTTTGTAACCGCGAAGCCAGTAGATCTCGGAAGTATCTCGCAATCATCACCATTCACAGATTTGAGGACACGTCGTGGAGAATCTCCGACTCCATCCTCGCCCGATCTTACCGAATCGTGGGCGTCGATAGCAATACCTGTCGTACAGAGACGCGCCCCATCTGTCGAAGCGGAAACAAACCAGAATGGGATAATTGTCTTAGAGTCGCCTGCTCTTCCTGCGCCAACACGAGCACACCAACCTGCCCCCAAAGTCGACGATCATTCGCAGTCTCGAGACATCGACCCTCCTTCCGTTTCACAAGCGTTACCGAGCGACTCTTCTGAAAAGCCTACGCATGTGAGCCTTTCTCTCCTTGTCACTGCTTTATTTGTCTAATGTAAAACTAGATTTCTCAATGGATAGCTGACAGTTTACAAACTTTGAAAGAAGCCTGGTTTTCTGAGAGATATACGGCCGCGCCCCGTCAATTTGCATTTCAGCTATATGCGACGGTACGCTCTTGGTTGGGGTTCTAATCATCGTCGTTAGGTAGCCGTCCGACTGACTCATACATGTACATTAGCACTAAGTAGACACACCCACGCAAGGACTCATTATTTCACATGCATCAAATTAATTATTGCTTTAGTACGCATCCCCTTCTTGTTAGACATGGTATCATCAAGCACGCTCAACGCAAGGATGCAAGCATCTGCGCTATGAAACTTAATACTATTTACCATTCAGTTGCTAGTCATTTCCTGTCTACATGACTTTTTCAGGAACTCAACATCGCTAAAAATGCTAAATTCTATAGTGATAGTGAAGGAGGTTTTCTTTCTGACAGAATCACAGTACAAGTTCCATCTTTTTGTGACTGGGAAGTGTTGGTCAGCACCATCTAAGATCTGCGCTACTAGCTTGTAGAGATCACGTTTTGCGACAGGAGGTAGTATATAGCTGCGTTTGCGAACATACATGGTGCACATTCAGCAAAAAGTCGACATTTAATCAAACAGATACAAAATCAATTCTCCTTGTAACGAAGCTGTCGATCTTTGTCCACCAAAAGGTAGGTATGTCGCCCGCTGTTTAGCTGTCTTTGGCCTATGAAGCTATGAAGTTTGGGTTCTCGACGTTCAGACATCCAAGCGATCCGCCTGAGTGAATTTCTTCACCAGCATACTACCACCGCTGCATTATTTCAACAGGCTCCAGCTGCTTGACGCCGTAAAAGTTGAGACGGACACCCTGAAATTGAGGCAACCGTTTTCCCCGCTTTGCCAAAACAAAGAGTGCCCGCATAGCTTTGAACAGACTGTCAAATTCGTAGACTACCTCTCCTCGAGAAGTCGTGTTTCTGCTTCCAGTTTAGAAAATCCATTCAAGCAGAAGAGCGAAGACGTACGACCAACGTGCCGAAACCCTTCTCACAGCTCCGTAAGATTTTATGTGTTCATCCCACTCCCATAGGTGACCCTGATCCATCTCGACGACAATTTTTCGAGAGGCACCGAGACTCAGAGCTGTGATAAGACCACGATTGATAGGATCTCGTGTGTCCTCTTCCACCTTGAGCTGAACGGGTAGTGAATTTGCTGATGTTTGGAAAGTGTCCACAAACTGCTGTGCAGCCGCCGACGTTGCGAAGGTGAGCAATATTTCCTGAAATTAGTTTGAATATCGTGTAGGTCTAGTGAGCCGATGAGGACAAACTTACATTACGGCCAGGCCAATACCCGCTATAGACCAACGTAGGAGAGATCTTGTCGAATTCCTGGGTCCATTCCCAGCACGTTCTATACATCCCCGATTGGATGTTGGTTATAGCAACGATCCGCCGCACGTACGACTGACCCAATTCCTGGGGCGCAAACCACTCTGGAAACATATAGTAGTCGTCTTCGTCGGTGTAGGTCAGCCGGCACTGATTGAGGGTAGAATTTTGGTTGATAGCAGCGCTGGCCTATGTGGAAGAATGCATAAAGGGCTGCGTGTAAAACAAATGAATGACGTACAAGCCATGCGTGGTAAACATCCATGAAGCGCATCTCAGCTCGTAGATTCTTTTTATCAAGTTTCCAGTATTCCATAGGCTTGTCTTGAGTAATCATAGTCTTCAAATTTCCCGACCTGATACCCGGAGGAATGTTCTCAACAATACACGTCCGTGTTATCCCATATCCAACTGCAGCGACCAAGAACGCCGACCGGTCAGATATCTGGCCAATCAATCTCAACGCCATACCATCGACACCATCATTTCCCTCGATACAGCGCATCGCCATTTCGTAGGAAAGGAATCGGATGATGAGGCATTTCTTGTCTGCAGCGAGCCTTTCCACTGGGTTTGCTTTGATGGATTTGAGGACGCGAGGAATATCGTAGCCGTTAGGGATGTTATCGATTCGTATAGTGCATAGTTTATGGGTGTCTACAGAGGATTTATAGCTGATGAGACGGCGTTGAAGGACAGGTCGAATTCGGAGGACAAGACGCCTCAGTATCATGGGCAGACTCAGAAAAAGGGCAAAGTTCCCACGCCACAGACGCGTGGTGTCCTAGCATGCAATGCATTCAATGGTACGACGTAAGTCCATATATTAGTCCATAAATACTCATACAGCCAGCCTGTCATAAAGAGTGGGTGGAAATTGAGGAAACTACATAAATAAAACGTGTCCAGCTAATAAAGGGACCAGCAGGAGCTCCAAGTAGGCTTGCAACCCCAGGTGCTCCAATCATTCCAATCGTCACAGTCATCCTCCCAGGTAGAGAGATCAAGGATCTCCTCGAAAAGGGCGCAGATGAAGACTTCAGCAGCTTCCTCGAGGGTGTAGACTATCATCAATCAAATGTCAGTTGACGTCGCATGATACGTACAACGAGACTTACCCTGGCATGAGTTGCATCCCTCGTTGGCCAAGCATAGGTTCTTGCAGTCTAAGAGCACCAATCAGCGAGGTGCACAACAAGAAAAATAAAATAACCTACCAATCTCGTATGTGTCCTTGTTAACATAGCCGGTCGAGTAAGGGTTCTTCTTCCATCCATTCCACCCGTTCCAGTTCTCGTAGACGGGGCGCCAGTTATACCCCGAGTAGTCATAGGTGGGTTCAGGACATTTGATCAGGCCCCCGGAGCCGCAGACGGGCTAGAAATACAAACGTGTTAGTGGAGGGATCCGGCAATGAGACTCAGAAAACATACCTGGGTAAGACAAGGACAATTTTCGGGAACACTGGGATGGCAAGTGTCGGACGTGCCAGGCCAGCTCCAACCGGGCGTCCAGGGAGCCCAGTCGCGAGCTTGGACGCTATCTTCCTTGCGAGCACTGATGGTGCCAGCGAGGGCAGGTGCGATGAGAGCAGCGAGAGGAATGAGTGCAAAAATCATGATGAAGATTATGAGGATTGTCTGTGCAACCTTTAGGTCCTCTTATACGTGAACTCATGGATGCTGTGAAGATTAATTCACAGATATCAGGTGCCGGTACGGTGATGCTAGTCCGACGAAGCTGAATTCAAGAGTCGCCAGATGTACATTCGGTCTTGCTGGACAAAGTCAAAATATCCAATATGTGCAGTGCAAATCACCAAGAGCCGAAGACGGGAGAGACACAAATTCTGCGAATATAATAGGCCCTTCATCACAGGTATAGCGAAACGAGTATCAGCGAGAGAGACATACCCGCGAATTAACATGGATTCGTCGCGTTTCACCAACTTCAACTTGCACGCAAGCAGCACGTGAGAACAGACGTTGACAGCCTCGAAAGTAAGCACCGCCCATTGTATGTAATGCACTGCGCTAGCATCTCGTGTTACATCCTGCGAACCTGTACCGCCGAACTTTTCATTCAAAGGAATATTGCTTGGCAGCCTTGGCTAGAAGTTGAGTAAGGAGTGGGATGGACCATATTTGGACACTCTAAACTGCTCTCTAATAATGAGGGTATTCGGTCAATGGTGCCAGCAACCGTTGGGGGATCCCGCATGAAAAGCCTTGTCGGGTGTGATGGTAAGGATGATACGTAAACAGGCGCATCTGAATTACATATTGCCTATCTTGCTCCGACGGTCACAACGGTCGCTTTCTCGCTTCAACTATCCCCCCCTGGTCTTTCCATTGCTTCTTGTCTGGTTCAGATCCGAGTCTTCCCGCATTTCTACTATCCTCCACGAGTCTTCATAATGGATTGTCCTTCAGCCCAAGTTCTCACTAGCTGGTCAATACAACCACAATGATGATACCCCATCGGAAATTTGACTTTTTACGCGCCTTGCCAGTGCGAAAGCTGCGCGACTCAGATTGAACTTAAGGGTCTACAGCCAATAACCTGTCTTCTCTTGGCATGCTCTTAGCGTTGCGGAACCAACCATTCAAAATGTCTTTCCCGCTTCCCCGACTTGAACTGCACTAGACTGCCTCAAATGCAGTTATCCCATATTTGCATCGCCACCCTCGCTGTATTTTCCACAGCATCAGTCAAGAATTCAATTTTCTAGCCTGAGTTGGAATGTTATAAAAGAACCGTTAACATCACTGTAAGTTTTCACACAAGCCTCACCTTCTAAGAATTGTCATGATCTTCTCACTCATTCCTCTCGCTGCCCTCGCCGCCGCACCAGCTCTTGCCGGCACCATCAGTGCGCGCAAGGAAGACAGCATCCAAGCTCGTGACTGGGCTCCCTGGACGCCCGGTTGGAGCTGGCCTGGAAACAACAATACCTGCCATCCCAGCATTCCCGAAAATTGCCCTTGTCTTACCCCAGTGCGCGAGGCTCTCTCCCGTCAGGACCCATCCACTAACACGCACTTTCCTTATAGCCTGTCTGCGGTTCCTATGGGTCAGTCAAATGTCCGGAACCGACCTGTGACTACTCGGAATATAATTGGCACCCAATCTATGAGAACTGGAATGGGTGGAACGGATGGAAGAAGACCCCATACTCGACTGGGTATGTCAGCAAGGACACGTACGAGATTGGTAGGTTACCTTCTTCTTGCTGTGCACTCGCTGACGGGTGTCCTTAGACTGCAAAAATTTGTGCAACGCCAACGAAGGATGCAATTCCTGCCAGGGTAAGCCATATTGTACCTCTCGATGCGACTCCAGCTAACATTCAGTTGACGACAGTCTATACCCTCGAGGAGGCTGCTGAAGTCTTCATCTGCGCCCTTTTCGAGGAGATCCTTGATCTCTCTACCTGGGAGGATGACTGTGACGATTGGAGCGACTGGAGCACCTGGGGCTACAAGCCCTCTTGGAGTTCCTGCTGGTCTATTTATTAGGTTATATCTTATTCTTCTTGATCTTAACCCACTCCTTGCAACGGAGTGGCTGTACGGATATTATTTATGTGCTAAAATATGGATTTATCTTGCTCTACACACACGTTGATTATCTAGAGCTTGGCGCCCTACAATATTGAGGACCAATGACCCCGGGAATCCGCGGATGTTATGGTGAAAGATATGCGAAACAACAACACCCACAGCTTCTGCTTTCCAGTAACGGACAAGATAAAAGATACACAATCAAATAGATATTCCGTATTGCTTGAGCATTAAGTAGGTTTAACTAGAAAAGTCATTACCAACGCAACACACAGATATCTTTCTGGTTGTGGTAGAATTCTATCCGACAAAAATTAGACGAGACGGCAGTTCATCAACTGAGAATCCTGTTGGTAATATGAACGTCCCATTCTGCTACCCCCCGGCGCGGCTCCGTACCTTGAGAACGTACTAACTAACAATAATCTCGAATGAAGCACAAAAGAGCGCCTACCATATGGACCGAATGCCATTTACAGTTTCAGGAGTAAGAAGAGCAATACGAATACCTGGATCGACTCCTTCAAACGAGCGGGTGTATGAATGACGCAGTAACTTGCTTCGATCTGAGCTATTTCTGAGATAACATAGCGGCGAGATGAGAAGACGGCGACGAAAGCGGCACCTACGCCATGGTCCACATAGGTTCTAGATTCCCAGTCGCTTTGTAATTTCTCTCTATGGAGCTTCCGTGCTGAAATTGTCATCCACTCGATCGCTCCAAAATGTTCATACTGGACGACTGCCGCTACAGTGTTTTTTAATAGATCGGGGCGCTCTTTCGTCAAAGTCTCACTCAAATGACCACTGGACATGTGTCCTGTCATAATGACAAAGCTTAAGCGGCGTTAACAGAGGCATCATAGAAGGAAGAGAAGAGAGCGTATTCGATGTTAATCTTTGGTCGATTACGATAAAAGTATGCCACCATCCTGAGGAGTATAATAGGGCGTGATGTTTTCATTATTCAACAATAGTTAGCAAGAAATCGATGTGACTCGCCGTTTTCTTCTATATTTGAGGGCCCATCATCTATTCTCCATGGTTAAATTACACAGTACAGGTCTTCATTGGATGAACTTACTATGAGTATACACAATGATCGCTTCGCAGCATCCCGCGGTGCCCGCTAAGTGACCAACAAATATCTATGTTGACGCGCTGTAACTAGGCGCGTTTAATACTATGATCGTCATGTTCACCTTGCCGTCCGCGAGTAGCTGGCGCATTGTCTCGCCCGTGAAATTGTCTGACGTACAAAGCAGGTATGTTCGGTACTTATGGTTTTCTGAACTGACGTTTGGCCAGAACTGCGACACTGTGTTTTCGTCCGAAGTGTGAACTAGGATGACAAGAGAGCAGGTACACCTCGAGTTTTCATATCAGTTCAATTAAGACTTATTCCAGATTGCTAATACGGGTCGGTCAGATTGCCAGGCTAATGAGCGATTAAGAGTTTAGAAACGTGTCAGAGAACTTGAACACACCTCCGGAATATCGTAGCTGTTGGAGTTGTTGATCTAGTTCTTGGGCGTAGATCCCAGCCCAATATGCTGAAAAGCAGCAAAAGAGTCCGAAGGAGAATATTCGTAATGAAGGGCGGAGGAGGGATGCTACGCGAGCGAATTTCGATTATACTGTAAAGGATAGAGGGACAGTCATGGGAGGAACAAAGACGGTTACTGCTGACTCGGAAATTTTCCGGTTGCGAGGCCCGACAAGTCTCGTATCGCGTAAGCATAAGTAAACACGCCAGAGAAATGCTGCAGATATTGCATTTTACCGATGAGTGTTGAGTCGAAAATGATCCATCGAAATTTTCATGGACGATTTTAGACGCTAGAGATCGGTCCTACGGGCGTCCGCACTGCACCA
This sequence comes from Armillaria luteobubalina, assembly GCA_030435615.1. Classification (NCBI taxonomy): domain Eukaryota; kingdom Fungi; phylum Basidiomycota; class Agaricomycetes; order Agaricales; family Physalacriaceae; genus Armillaria; species Armillaria luteobubalina. Next base: position 20,645 of record JAUEPU010000200.1, read on the forward strand.
GAGACCAGGGGACCAATGATCGCCCAAGATTCCGTAATGATTCTCTATAGAAAAGCCCGTTACTATATCGTGAACTAGCAGCATTTCGGTAGGGAGGAGACTAAGATCGACGTTTTGATTTCCGGTCAGGCCTTCACCAGCGGTTTACCGCCCGTTCCACTGGGTTCCCACGGATGTTATCTGCCATGTTATCTGCCATGCCCATACTAGGAAGTTGGGTTCCACGCATTCAAGAATTTATTTCGATGTCATTTGTTCATTGTAGCTCATGAATCTTGTATGTATAAATTGTACATATTCATGTGAATCATGCAGTAAAGTTTTGTGGTAAAAAATGGAATGGGCACGACGTTATTCACTCAAGATGTGATTCCCTGCCAAAGTTATCTGCCATCAGCCCCTATGTTATCTGCCATTGTCCCGAGTTTCATCCGCACGAGCATTCTTTCATTCCTCCCATTGCATATTCTGTTCCTACATGCATTAATGGGTTGCTACTATCATACTAACTTGTCTGTGCCAGTCTGGCATGCTTTATTTAGTGATCTAATGAGGATATACATGCTGAAATGATTTCTTTTATAAATAGCTCGCATTTTTCAATTTTTAGGCTCAGTATTCTACAGCATGGCATGTCCAAGGGGTGTGAAGGATGGTCCAAGACTAGAAGATGCTCCAAAGCAAGGCTGGCCCCAAAAGACATGAGATATTCCATCCCAGGAGGAAAATGGTCAGTATGTCTCATTCTGGAGTTCAGATATTTTACTCACTGTATGCAGCATCTGTAGACTTGGATGCTGATGGTGAGTACAGATTTTCAGAGGAATACTCAGAGGAGTTTCTGAGGAGTTTGGATTAGGCAGAAAGCAATGCTATAGCCAGTAAATTGATTCTCCATTCAATTTCGGAGTTTTTCCTGCTTCTTTTCTGGCTGCCTCTTCACACAGAGCTTGAGCGATTGAAAGCAGAAGTAAACACACATAAGAAATGTCTTCTAGACATGCAGGAAGCTGCAAATCATCCTCTGGGCCATACAAGTGCTTTTTTTTTTTTTTGCAGCATAGGGTACTCACATCCTCCTATAGAACCATGCCTTAATCCACTGAAGAGGCTGGCTGTGGGCACCTGTGGAATAGCATGTGGAACAGCATGATATACACACTAAACCTCACACACACTCACACAAATACTCAATCTATACAATCACCCTTGTAAGTACATGGGAGGATGAGATTATATCACTTTGTGACTACTAGTACTTTAGAACTAGTAAAGCACCTTATTATCTTGACACTATACAGTGTTTACTTGTTTCAGACTGATCCTAAGGCTAGGAACTTTTTACAAGAAGGTACACTTCAAGGCACAACCTTCCAGGCAAAGTATAATATTCAAACTACACTAGGACACTCATCCTATACCATGATTGGACACACTACAAGTTGTGATGACACTGAGCTCACTCTTTTAACCACTCAACAAGTACTGACTTAGTGAGCTCTCTACACACAGGCACATAGGGTTAACGAAACTAACTGCAATGATGAGAACAACCTCTGATCCTTCAATGGATCTCGGATTCAGAACGGAAACAACTCAGAGACAGCACAGAAACAGATTTCAGAAACTGACTGACAGAACAGAACAGACAGACAGAACAGATTTCATAAATTCCACTTCAATTCATACTCTAACAGACTCCAAACCATACTCAGATGGAACAGAACTAGGATACTGATTCTTATTCACTTGGAACTTAAGCACACAAGTCAGATTCTGAAGCTATCTCTATTCTTCAGAGTGAGCTCGCTATCTCTAAATGATGCTCAAAGCTACAAACTAGTCCTTTATCACAGCACTCACTTTCTATGTGCACACTGTAACTCAGGGGTTTGAAACTTGTATACTAACCTAGACTACTAACTACTTATACCACAACCATTGATAATTACAAATACTGCAGCAGTACCCAGGTAAAATAGACCCCTACATACATAGCCCACTGCTGCTGCAGTCCTACTTGGCATCTGACTTGGTATTTCCTCCTATAGTCTCATTCCCATAGTGAGCTCACTAAGTCCCAGTAGGCACACACCAATTTACAAGTCCAAGGGTGTATCACCTCACTGATTGCATGTCACTCTGTGTCTAGCCCTTTGTTACACATTAGTCATCTTCTAGAATGGTGTCAAGCACACAGTGAGCCCACTAATTCTTCATGGCAATGGATATCCTTGTCAACCAATTACTCAGTTTACCAGTACTTGGCCAAAGCTCCTATTCGGGCCATGTGCCAGTGTTATCATTTTATCTTATCTCTCGCATGAGGTTTGGTCCAGCCTTCTCAGGTACAGTACATCACTTTTAATTTTGTAAGCATGCTGATCTTTTCAATTACAATCTTCTTTATTCTCTGTTTATAGAAGTGAGCTTGCTCAGTAAGTGCAACTACTAATGGCTGAACAGTGTTTTGTGAACTTTCTGTCAAGCACATGCTGTAACTAAGTTCTGGTTTAAGTCTGTTGTGTCAGATGTCACTTGGGCATATAATTACAATGCCCTTTCATACTTGTTATGTACACTCACTTATTCTTTAAGCCCACTTGCTCCTTACACAGTATTACAACATATATTCTGAAGAGATCGCAAAATTACATGGCTGGAATGTCTGCAGCCACAACAATGTAGTTGTTGCTCACTACCCACCCATTTACTTATAGTGTGTATCTCCTTGTTGCATGGATATTCTACCTACCAAGTATCTACCAGTATGTACTTTGTTTGTATCCCTCCCTAGCAATCATACACAATACAATTGCATTGTGGGAGGTCCCATTTGGCTAAACATTATGTGCCTCAAACTAAGCTTGAGATGATTTGATGTTGTTGAGAATCAGGCTTGGTGCACAGGTTAGACTCCAGGCTGGTAAGGCTGGACAGGAAGAACCTTGTATTCTACAGCTCCTACAGAGCTTGTATATATACTACTTCAGCCCATTATCTAGAAGTTACTACAGCTTTCTCCAGCTTTCTTGCTTACTCATCAACTCTCAGCATGATGCCGGATTGCCCTTTCTAGAGCTTTCTAGCAAAATCCCAACAGATGTATGATTGGGTAATGACAGGAGGTGTAATATATAGTAAGTAGGAATGAAAGGAAAGACAATCAAAATGAAATAGGGTATAATATACAGCAGGACAGATATCTTCAACAAGGTTGACTCGTTGAGTGACAATTGAATAGCAGTGTCAGAAAGTGTGTCCTGTGCATTACTGATGGTGCAAGTGACTTGACAAATGTCAGGGCATTGACAGAGGGAGAAAATGCACTGTAGTACAGGCTTAAACGAGCGTATGGCAAGGTAAACGGCGGCAAGGGGTCAAGCGAACGAATAGTGATCGGTATCAGCTTTTGAATATAATATGAACAAACAAAAGTCGGTGGTCACCTGATTTGGCACGCTAAATCTTTCTTTTTTTATTCTTTTTCTCCTTTTGGGGCCTCCGATACCCAGTGGAATGGACGGAAAACCTCACCAGCGCCTTCACCGTGCGTCGCGGCCTTTGCCGATTCGCTTACTCTGGTCCTTCTCCCACGCCCAACGAAAGCTTGCCATCGCTAAATCTAAAACTTTAAACTTAACTTGCTTTTGACGTCCGATGCTTCAAGTTTTTGGCTGAACTTTACTTCAACGCTCAATCTGCAAAGAACTTCATTCGACCGTATTTGGACTTGAAGTGGGATCTTGGCGTCCCTCACTTTTTTGCTGGGCGCTGTCACATCCGACACTGCCAAGCATCTGAACAGATATAAAAGGTGCCGGAATTACCAAGTTTCTCTAGCTGACTTTGTCATTACGCGCTTCTCTGTCGCTACCCTTATCCCTCTCGCTGTCTCTACCCTCTCTGGCTGGCAAAAATGACAACAATGGCATGGACTAATCAAGTAACAGACAGAGCAGCTCGTCTGTAAGCTGTTAGATGTCTAGTACTGTCACCCAGTGGGAGGACGAGGGTGGCCAGTGCAAGGGAAATGCAAGCAGGGACGACGATCGATTACAGCAAGCATGGCAAGAAGGATCATGACTCTGTGCCGGAACCCCTGCTACTAAGGGTGGCGATGCTTTTCTCTTGCATGGAACCTGGCGACTTGTGCGCATGTGCAGTAGCTGCGATTCGAATACTTTGCACTGTCCCACCTAGAGACGTCGCATACTAGCTTGCATCTCCACTGGCGTTGTCTTGTGACAATCTTCGACAGGTCTATCGATCTAAATGTTTGAGCCACTTAGAATATCATTCATGAGTGATAACCGAATTTATTGTTCCTTATCAGACTCAGATGGAAGTTCGCCAATGATCATGGTTTATGGTGTGTCGGCTAGTTCACTCAAATGCTTTTGGTGTTGTATCTGGTAGTTGCAGATCAAATCGTATTCACCAGTGTAACACAGGCGTTGAATTGCCCTGGCTCGCATCACCCCGCGTGTTGTCTTGTCGCAATCCTCGACATATCTATCGCTCTCTAAAGAGTTTGAGCTGCTTGACATACCCATCGTGAATGGGGTTAAACCCCCCTTGAACTTCGACTGGTGGAGCGTGAAACTTGTATCTACCGCCAATGATTGAAGGTGTGGTATGTCAGCTAGTGCCTCTGTTGTGAAATTTGGACTAACCCTGCACATACGGAACTCAATCGGCCATCCCTGGAACTTGAAGTGTAACCGCCTCTTACATACGTGAAATGTTTTTTCCTGCAACGTCTCTATCTACGGCCCGCAGTTCTGACGCCGTAGTTCTAAGTCAACTACCGTCGGACATTCATGACCGCGAATATCTGATGGGAGCAGTTCTGGCTCTACGTGCTGAAGTATAAAGAGCCGACAGAAATGCCAGCATTCTACCAGACAAACCCAACAGCTTTGTCTACTACCTGCTTCACATCTTATCATCATGCGTTTCTCAGTCGTCATTCTCGTTCCTCTCGCTGTGCTCATTGCTCCCGTCCTCTCGGGAACGGTCAAGAAGACTAGTCACAAGAGCGAACATAAAGACGCCAAACATGTCAAAGGCAACCATCACAAGGGAAGAGACAACAGCGGGGACGTCGATGCCTGGAAGCCCACCTGGACTTTCCCCGGCAGTGGCAAGCAGTGTCCCTCGGACGTCAAAAAGGACTGCCCTTGCTTGACGGATGTAAGTCTCGTCCTCCTACTTACTCCGCGCCGACTCTGATGGATTTATGGCATAGTCCGAGTGCGGATTTCAATGCCCCAAAAAATGGCCTGACACCGACTGCACTTGGGATACAGTCTTTGAGAACAAGAGCGACTGGAGTGGATGGAAGTCGGGCAAGTACACTCCGGTCACTACTGGGTACGTGTCGAAGGACACCTTTGAGCTCGGTAAGCGCGCCTCTCCAGTATGCTGCCGGTTTTATCTAACTTGAATCAGACTGCAAGAACCTCTGCTCGGCCCATGAGAAATGTAACTCTTGCCAAGGTGTGTTTTCCGGTAGTCAGGGTATTACAGTCGTCACTGATAGTTTTGCTAGCCTTCTCGGTTGAGGAAGCTGCGGAGGAGTTCATCTGTGCACTTTTTGAAGAGTTGATCGACACTTCGACCTGGGAGGAAGATTGTAACGATGACAAGGACGGCAAGAAGTACTACACTTCTTCTTGCTGGAACTCCCAGTCCTAGGCTGGGATGGATATTGGACTTTTTATAATATTTATATCCAGCGCAATCGATATGTATGTTGACTCCTACTTTCGGGCATGGTGTTTTTCGGAATGGTTCGTCTTGAACAAGGCACATCCTCAAGTCATTTGAGAGTAAAGACTTGAATATGTTCACGCTGCTCACGAAGCTGGAGCGCAACCCCCATCATAATAACTTGAAAGCTACTCTCTGACCAAAGCCGATGAATTCCGCGTTCCGTTCTAAAGAAAAACCTGGTTTGGCCAAATGTATGCTCATCACAACAGTGTCTCCAAGTCTGGTGTCCGCACCACCGTAATGGGCGTGATACAAGCAGCAAAGGTGAGTTGTACCTACTCCCCTCTTCAGTCAATGCGGCAATAATGAGTAAGCTATAATCGGGCTCAGTTTCCTCGAACGTGCTGTATAAAATGCCGTGCCGCTGCGCCAGTGAGCGCTCTTATTTTGATTCAATTCCGAGGCGCAGTACAGTGCCATCATTAGTATGAGGTCGAGAGAAATATAAACATTTTTCTTTACTGAAGTGATTATCCAGAAAGGATAACATTGCCAGGCTAAACAAGAACGAACATGTTTCCTATCTTTCTTCAGGTTGCACGCATCCATGATTAGCAGCAATACGTAACAACTGAATCCGCCTTCGACAAAGTGGGGTCGGCCAGGGTTTGGATGGGAGAAACGTAGTCTTCCTGTGGTTCTCAAGTTCAAATCCGTTGATCACATTCGGAGGAGAAGATACTACCCACAGGTGTAACGGTGAGAGTCTCGTTGACCAAGGTATGCAAACCACCTTTGATGCTTTGGGTTAGGTTACAGATCGTTGGGACGAGCCCGAACGGTCCAAAGTAGCTTGCAGCGAAGGAAAGAGCGTTGAAACCGTCTTGAGTATCATAGTAGATGTCCAAGAATGTACGATGTGTATTATCGGCATCCTCTTCAGACATCACTGTAGCCTAGAGGTTGGACTGCCTTCACAAGGCGAAGACGATAAGATGGAACAAGAACGTACGGGAATTTGTGTGAGTGCGGTTTGTACTTGGGAATTGAACGCAGTGACATCCGAGAGAACAGTCTAGAAGATGGATGGTATGAGCCTTTGAAGACTAGTATCGAGGTAAGGATGAACTTACATTAGCAGAAGAAACCAAGGGGTTTTGCCAAAAGACAGCACTGTCTCTAGTAATGCTGTCGGCGGTGAATCTCAAAACCTCGATGGGGCTCGGGAGGTCCCTAGACGCAAGGGGGGGCAGCTACAGCAACCCAAGAAACCAAGGAGGCGAGGGCGAGAGTACGAAAAGCCATTCTGTACTACTGTTGACGAGTAGTAGCGAGAGAACGTTGGACATCTGGGCTTTATACGTTAAGTCCCTGGTGTTAAGCATCTACAGAACGAGAAGCGCGTAGTAAAAGTCAAGGTTCCATCAAAGGCATAAAGAGCCCGAGAACTGAGTAAAGTACCTTGCCACAAGTTTTCGCGTCCCTCATTAGTCAATTCGGCAATACTATGATAGCGACGAGAACGATTCTGTCGAGCACGTTTGAAGAACTTCCTCCCCTGCGAATCCTAAAAACTCGTAAACGAACTTGGAGTTCATCCACATAAGCAGAATAGATCGCCGTTCTGCGCAGCTGTGTCAAAGCAGGTGCACTTCGCGCTCGGATTCTCCCAAAGTAAAATGCCATCTAGATATAGAGCAACTGCAGGCTTTGAGCTGGGAGTATCGGAAATTCGTAAGCAAAACTGACCTCGACCATGTCATGCAGTTTACGCCGGAGGGTTGTATGAAACTGAACGACTCAGGTCCTGCATGTCTCCCGTATCCCCGTAAACGCGTACTTACCGAATGCATTGTATTATGATTATCATCTCGGATTCGATTCCGAAAGTTAACATTCTTCGGAGAGCGAAATCTGCTGATCATCGCTGCTCGAGGTGAACAGAATTGGGCCTACGCCATCTGTCAAACACTGTCAACTTGTCGTCTGTGATATGTACCCACCGCGAAACTGATGCCGGTCAAGAACTCAGTTGCCTCAGTCCTCTGGTATTCAAGTTTCCCCTTTAGTTTTTGCGGGAGAATCCACCGCCCCGATGCTGATTTCTTCGCCAAAGGAAACCAACAAAGCTCCTTTATGAACGTGTCTAGAGATCCAGTGTGAAGTATTCGAGACTCGAGTCTAGAAATATAAACCTCCGGACCAGCGATGATTGTAGAGATGCCATTATTGAGTCGAGAATACAATATATTGCGTCACGGTCGTTTCGGGTCTTTGACGGCTACTTATCAAGTGAAGAACGCCGGTATGATAGAAGGCCCCGATGGGCTAGGAAAGCAAGTTATATAGATTGATAGACCCCACTGGATTGCGAACTTTGCAGGAAAATAGTGACGAATGTGCTTCATTCCGTGGATCTGTTAAAAAGAGTTTCGGAAGCTCAAGACGGAGTGCCGCGTTTGAAGATGCAGAATTTGAGTAATGAGAGGTGGACGTTCGAGAGCAAGGGGCCGCCACGAGTTCTTCGGGCCGAACCATTCATGATGATGATTCTCACGGTTCCATCCAAGCACCATCTGCTACGCTTTTCAATGATTCGCACGGGAAAAAATGCAAGTGAAACGACTAGAATAGAGAAGAAATTTTGATGAATTCTTCTTACCCTAGCAAAATCCGAGTTCCGTCGGGTTTACTATCACTTAATCGGAAATCCCGACACAATTTGCTATAATCAAAAGCTCGTGGATAGTTTTATCCACTATTCCTCCGTTTTCTATGGGTTTTGCCTGCTCTGGAATAGATTCTTATCCGAAGAAGTTGAAACCTCCGCTACTTGTGTGGATATAAGTGATAGTACTAGTGGTCCGTCATGCAAGCACTCAGCGGACTATTCTACTCCGAGGCTACTCGACTACACCTAGTAGCGCTTGTTGATCTGTCATGAAGTTCACTTGAGTGATTTTGGGTCATTTGAACCTGAATTCTCTCGTTACTCTTTCGGCGTCTTAAGTAAACTACCAAATCAGTGGAACTGTTTGAACTTAGGCAGACCATGGCTCATTAACTAGTAGCCTCCGATTGGACGCGTCGCTTGAAGATATGTTTTTAACCCCGATCCTTGGATCCTGCAGTAGATGAAGGAAAGTCTAAGAGATAGACGATGTCAGTACATGAATACAGACGGGGGTAGCAGTGGCGATGGTGATCTCTAACATAACCGTGTTCACTGTGCACCGGATATGTTGAAGCCACGAACGATATTGTAAAGCGAACTTCAAGCTTTCAATTCCCCTCATCAGTCAACGCCGCAGGGAAGGGATCATGCCATGATCGCGAGAGAAGAATAAGCATTTTTCCTTTTGTAGACGCAGGCATCCAGGCTATACATGAATAGAATCTTTTCTGTATTTCTTCTAACTGTGTGCTTAGCAGTAGTACCCAACAACCGAATCCGCCTTTGACAGAATCGGGCCCGCCAAAGTCTCGATGGGCGAAACGTAGTCTTCCTATAGCACAAAACAGTATAATGACGTGGATGACACTGGAAGGACGGGAATCTACCCACGGGTGTAACAGCGAGCGTCTCATTGACCAAGGTGTGTAACCCAACTTGGATGCACTCGCTCAAGCAGCAGAGCGTCGGGCCGAGCCCAAAGGGCGCAAAGTAGGGCGCAGCGATGGCGAGCGCGTTGAACCCGTCTTGGGTATCGTAGTAGATGTCGAGGAACGTGCGGCGCGTGCTGTCCGCGTCTTCCTCGGACATGGTCGTGTTCTGATAGTGATGAGTCCGGGAGGAGGGAAGAAGGAATGAGAGCGTACGGGGATTTGGGTGAGTGCGGTTTGGACTTGGGAGTTGAAGGCTATGACGTCTGTGAGGACGGTCTGAGGGATGAGGTGGTGTGAAAGCTTTGGAGAGGGGTGTAGAGCTAAGGACGAACTTACGTTGGCGGAGGAGGCTAGGGGGTATTGCCAGAAGACCGCACTGTCTCTGGTTATGCTGTCAGCGGTGAACCGCAGGATCTCGATGGAGCTCGGGAGGTCCCTAGACGCGAGGGGGTTGGCTACAGCAGCAGCCCGAGAAAGAAACAAAGAGAAGAGTGCAAGTGCGAAGGCACGGAAAGCCATCCTGTTGGGCGGCGTGTAGGAGGGTGTATGGGTTTGTGGGTTTTATATCGCATCCCTGGTGTTAAGCATCTGCAGAATGAGAAATAAAGGTTCCGTCAAAGGCACGATTGAGTGTAAGTAGTGCCTTTGCACGAGCTTTTGTGTTCCTCATCAGTCAAGCGGCAGTAGTGGGGTAGCGATGAGGGTCATTGCCGTAGCTCGTTTAAAGACATCTTTCCAAGAACTCACGAATTTTCATCCACATGAGCAGCGTAGAATTCCTATCTATGCTGCTGTGTCGAAGCGAGCACTCTTCACGTGAGGACTCGTGCAAAGCAGAGTGACATTGGCACTGGTCAAGGGTTTTGAGCTCGGAGTACATGTAACGGAAATGTGTAAGCCATACTGACCTCGACCATGTCATATTTACGCCGGAGTTGAACGACTTGGGTACCTGCGTCCCCTTTTACGCTTACGCGCACGCAAGGTCCTGATTTGTGTTCTTGGACCTGATTCTGAAAGGTTGACAGTCTTCGGAGAGCGAAATGTGCTGCCTACGCTGAATGTCAAAATGTTGGAGTCTAGATATGACAAGTACTCCTCTGGACCTGCGGTGGTTGTAGAGATGCTATTAAAACAATAGTCGAGAACGTTGCATCTAGTTTTGGTTTTTTGACAGTTTATTTGCCGGCGGGTGGGAGGAAAAGGGCATTGGTAGATACTAGGCTGGCACGGTGAGCTAGAAGGTTGAGTCATGCTGTGATTTCAACAGGGAGATCAGCATATAGGATGAGAGCCGAGGAAGTGCAAGACGATCACACTTGAAATCTGGGGCGTACACCTGGAGAAGAATTTTGGGAAGAAGTCGAGGTTGGAGCCCTACGGTCTTGGAAGTATTCCTCATTCGAGAGTCAAACTGACATATCGCTCCTAATGGTGCATACCACATCTCATAGTGCAATCATACGAAAGTGCATACACGCATAAAAATCTACCTCCCAGCACCAGGGACGTTCCTCCTCTCCCTCCTAGGTGCCCTCTCCGGCACAGCCGGCTGGATGACCGACACTTGGATCGTATCAAAGTTGAGCGCATGCAACAGTTCCTACCGCACGCATCAGCCTCTCCCTCCAAAAACCAAAAAGCAGCCAAAAAACGCACCTTGGTCTCAGCGTCGACCTCCAACCCGGTAGCGCTAGTGTCGAGGGCAGAGACCTCGGGGACGTAGTTGTCCTTGCGCTCGCGCTCCTCTTCCTGGAGCTTGAAGGAGATGCCGCGGACGGGGCCTTTTTGGATGCGCTTCATGAGATGGGTCGTGAACCCGGAGATTTTGTTGCGCAGGCGTTTCGAGGGGACGACGGCCTAGCAGAGGTCAGTGTTATTCACGAGGGGAGGCAGGGGGAGCACATACGACTTCATCGATTATGCGCTTGTTGGTGTGAAAGTCGAGGGTCAGGCGGGGGGTAGCTGCGATGGGTGAGGTGAGGGCGGGGACATTCCTTATGGCGAGGAAACGTACTATTTCTCGATGAGAACTCGGGAAGCCCTCTTTGTCGTCTTGGTACGAACGCGGCCCATCTTGCTGTATGTGTGAGCGGTGGAGGGGATGCAGAGTGAGGATGGCGGCGGCAAGTCCCGAGGTGGCTTGCGAACTGTACAGTTGGTTCCCACGCCCACCAGATTTCCAAGTTTGACCCAAATTCAGCTGAGTGTCGTAGCATCCCACCTTCCATCCTCCTCAAGGTGCGTCTGATCTGCCCGGCCGACTCGCCAACGCGACACTCCCCGGGCTGCTGACACTTGTCTCTTGCAGAAAAAAGAACCGGCATATCATCATGGTTCGCGTCTCCGTACTCGTGCGTGATTTCCCTCCTCCCGAGGAGTTTTGTGACTGACGACGAGGTAGAACGACTGCCTGAACAATATCGTCAATGCCGAGCGCCGCGGCAAGCGCCAGGTCCTCATCCGCCCTTCCTCCAAGGTCGTCGTCAAGTTTTTGAGCGTCATGCAGAGACATGGTGGGTGTTTATCTCACTTTTGGTTTCGGACGATAACTACGGCGTTGGCGCTATAAGCACGCTGGCGTCGTTTTAACGATTCCGATATATCGATGCCCCGGATAACCATACAGCGTGTGTCCTGCTGCTAAGGACAGGCGTTCACGGATGGGGCTACATGCATATCTTTTTGTGCACGATGCTGACTCTTTTTTTACAGGGTATATTGGTGAATTTGAGATCATCGACGACCACCGGTCTGGCAAGATCGTTATCCAGCTTAATGGGCGGCTGAACAAGACGGGTGTCATCTCTCCCCGGTACAACGTCAAGCACAACGAGATTGAGAGCTGGGTCAACTTGTTGTTGCCTGCTCGTGGGTTTGGAATCATCATTCTCGTAGGTTGCTTTTCTGTCTTGTATTCCTGTCCTCACCGCCGTTCAGACGACTTCTGGTGGAATCATGGACCACGAAGAGGCGCGTCGCAAAAATATTGGTGGAAAACTTTTGGGCTATGTTTACTAGATAGTATAATTACCCGAATGAGTAGTTGCCCCTGAGTGTCGTCTTTTGATCTTGTACCACTACCATGTCCGCATCGCGGTCGCCCACACCTGGCGTCCAGACGATAACACGTAAAGTTATACGCACACTGGAAGGCCTGGGCGAACACACCGTAGAAGAAGACTCGTCGAACCCGTCCTCTGACGACGATGAACCGCTCGAAAAGAAGGAAAAGGGCCAGGAAAAGACAGACTGGGAGATACCGCGCAAGGTGCTGCACTCGTCGATAGGTGAGCTCGTCGTCGTGCTGGGGGTACGCTAGGCTGACGGGACAGGCTTCGGGACGGTGTACCTGTACGTCTCAGGCGGGTCGCCGGCGCCGGTGACGCGCGTGCTGTGGACCTCCCTTCTGTGCGTCATCCTCCCCGCCGACATCCTCCGGCTCACACTCCCGCACTCGCCCTTTGCGGGGCTCTACAACATCCTCCTCGGGCCCCTCATGCGGCGCAGCGAGCTCACGCAGACCAACGGCGTCATCTACTACATCCTCGGCGTGAACCTCGTGCTCACCTTTCTCCCGCTCGACGTCGCGGTGGTGTCGATCCTGATCCTGTCCTGGGCGGACACGGCCGCGAGCACGTTTGGGCGGCTGTACGGGCGGGCGACGCCGAAGCTGCCGTGGTCGCGCCGGAAGAGCGTCGCGGGGTTTGCGGCGGCGGCGGCGACGGGCTCGGCGATCGTGCTGGGGTTCTGGGGCGGGATTGGTGGCGAGTCGTGGGTGCCGGCGGAGAAGGGCTGGGTTGCGACGGTGGTGTTTGGGGCGTACGCGGGGCTGGTCAGTGCCCTGGCTGAGTCGCTTGATTTTGGACTGGATGACAATTTAACGCTGCCTGTTATCGCAGGCGGCTGCTTGCATGCATTTATCGCCCTATATAATTACGTAACTTAGATACCCCATGATTATTGACCACTACCACGCCCTCAACGTCCCTAGAAATGCGTCCAAGGCCCAGATAAAGTCTTCTTTCTACCAGGTAAGCGTCGTGCTGCAGGGGAAGAGTGCTGAATTTGGTGCAGTTGAGCAAGACACATCATCCTGACTTGTCGGACGACCCCAATTCTCTGTCTCATTTTCGCCGTGCTTCAGAAGCGTATGCTGTCTTGTCCGACGACAGGCAGAGGCGGGCGTACGACAGGACTCTCACCGTCGTCCCACCCCACCCACGCGACACGACGACTTTCCGTCCTAACATTTGGGAGACGAGGAACAAGCCGCCCAGCGCAAAGTTTGCGTGGACACCGCGCAAGTCCCGGCCCCTGCACCCTCACCAGCATACACCCGGGGTGGATTATGGACTCCCACCACGCGACCGGACGCACCCTGCGTACCAGAACGTGTCTCACCGCCATTCCGAGGAGCACAAGGCGCATATCGCGTTTAGCAGGATATCGGGGACGGTGAGGGCCCTGCAGCTCCTTGCGGGCCTGGGGGTCGTCATGTGGGTCTTGGGCCCGAGGTGCGTGGTTGTATAGGTGGGTGGTGGTGCGTGTGGCTGATTGGTTGTGTAGAGGGTGATGGGATAGGGTTTGTTGGATGGACTGGCATGTTGCATCGTAACATATCACACACTGGCAGGAAAGAGTCACACGAGGGGTACGCTCTGATAAATTACAAACAAGAGTTCGGTAATCTACGATTAGGAGCTCCAGCGGACGGTGGTGTAATACTTGCTATTGATATACTTCGCAGTCTCTCACGTCGCGCTGCCGAAGTTCCCTTCGAACAGCGCACAGATGGACTCTTCGGCTGCTTCGAGAGAGAGAAGGCTGACAGAGGGAGACCTGACAGATAACGGTAGGACGACTCGAATATGGAAACCGACGTACCCTGACAAGAGTTGCTGCCATGAGCCTCGCGGAGCGTCTTACAATCCGACTAGATGAGCGAGGAGACCACAATACTTAATACGCATGCTTAACGAACTCAACAATATCCCCGAAGACATGCAACATGTAAAACCCGAAAGACACGAATAAATTTCGTTCATACATGCATATATATTACAAAAGGTCCAATTCATCTCGCTGGCAGTCTATAACTTCGAGCTCCAGCAAGAAGCGTTGAAATACTCGCTGTCAGCCTTGTCAATTTCAGAATCACTCTCCCAGGTCTTGCTATCGATATACTCCTCGTACAGCGCACAGATAAACTGCTCTGCCTGTTCCTCAAGCGAGAAGGCTGATAGAAATCATCCGTCAGATAAACAGCCAGACGTCTCGAATATGTAAACCAACGTACCCTGGCAAGAGTTGCACTGTTCATGAGCCTCGCAGAGCGTCTTGCAATCTGAAGTAAAAAGACCATGAGCTCAGGGTACACAATCCCTAATACGCGCGCTTACCTTGCTCGAAAGTATCCTTGGAGACATACCCGCTAGTAACCGGCGTATACTTGTCCGACTTCCATCCGTTCCAGTCGCTCTTGTTCTCGAACACCGCCTTCCACACACAATCGGTGTCGGGCCACTGCTGGGGGCACTGGAATCCGCACTGGGGCTGAACAACAAAAGTTAAGTTAGTTCTAGTCAGATATTCGGGAATGAGGTGAGAGCGTACGTCGGTCAAGCAAGGGCAGTCCTTCGACACGTCGGAGGGGCACTCCTTGCCGCTGCCTAACCAGATCCAGGCGGGTGTGATTCGGAACGCGGGAGTAGTAGGGATCTGGGGAGAAACGGTGGGATCCGAGGAGTTATCGCGGGTGGTGATGATGCTGGAGAAAGCGGGGATGGCGAGAGCGGCGAGGACAGCGACGAATTTGATTGACATGTTGATAGATGGCTGGAGGATGTCGAAGTAGGCATTTTAGCAGGCCCTTTTTATATATTTTTCTGCAGGTCAGAGAACAGGTTCTGTGGAAGTATGGTGGTGTTCGAGAAAGACATTTCCAAGTCGCGTCCCCTGCCTAAAAATAACGAGAATCGCGGTGGGTTACCAAATGGCTGTGAGGGCGGATCATGTGTAGGGGGTATGTCATTAGGGAATCGGAGCTTCGGTTGGTCATAGTGAAACTACGATGAGACTTTGCGGAAAGGGTGAGGGATAAGTGTGAGGATGGGATGTCCGAATAGCCGGGAAAAGAGGTGGAATCACGTTCTAGAAACCTGGGACAGTAGGAAACCAGCAACAGATTTTTGGAAGCCTTCACTGGCAATCGGAATTAAAGTCATCCTAGCATCCTAGCCCTAGTTAGTAGAGGTGACGATGACGCATGGCTGGCAGTTCGAGCGCGAAAAGAGGTGAAACCACATCCAGGACCCTAAAGGACTCTGAGAAGTCCCTAGCAATACAGATTTTCGAAAGCCTTCACCCTGGCAGCGCACTTGAGAATTGAAGTCGTCCCAGTAGGAGTAGTGTCGCACCCTCCGAGACCGGAAGGAAGGAAGGAGTACTGGTCACGTTTCATTTTATAAAAAGAACGATTGGCTGCTTGATCTATTTTTGTCATACCAACACCGAGAAAAAAAGATCCGGCGAGTCTTTCTCCACGCCTGAGAATTATGAAGTGGTCTCTGGTCCTGGGGCGTTCTCGAGACACTCGCGAGGTATAAAATGGCCATGGAAATGCCATTATGCTCCAACCAAACCTTGCTTTCTATCCAATCCCACCACCACTACAACTAGCAAGTTTCTATCAACCATGTCAATCAAATTCGTCGCTGTCCTCGCCGCTCTCGCCGCCCCCGCTTTCTCCAGCATCATCACCACCCGCGATGACTCGGATCCCGCCGTTTCTCCTCAGATCCCGCTTACTCCTGCGTTCACCCCCGCCTGGAAGTGGTACGGCAGCGGCAAGGAGTGTCCCTCCGACGTGTCGAAGGACTGCCCTTGCTTGACCGACGTACGCTCCCACCTCATTACCCAACATCTGATTTGAACTAACTTTTGTTGTTCAGCCCCAGTGCGGATTCCAGTGCCCTGAGCATTGGCCCGACAATGATTGCGTGTGGAAGGCGGTGTTTGAGAACAAGAATGATTGGAGCGGGTGGAAGTCGGACAAGTATACCCCCGTCACTACTGGGTATGTCTCCAAGGATACTTTCGAGCAAGGTAAGCGCGCGTTTTAGTACGGATTGTGCACCCTGAGCTCATGGTCTTTTTAATTCAGATTGCAAGACGCTCTGCGAGGCTCATGAGCAGTGCAACTCTTGCCAGGGTACGTTGGTTTACATATTCGAGACTTCCGGCTGTTTATCTGACGGATGATTTCTATCAGCCTTCTCGCTTGAGGAACAGGCGGAGCAGTTCATCTGTGCGCTGTACGAGGAGTATATCGATAGCAAGACGTGGGAGAGTGATAGTGACGCTGACAAGGCCGACAGCGAGTACTTCAACGCTTCTTGCTGGAGCTCCAAGCAATAGGCTGGGATGAATTGGACAGTTTGTAATATATATTTATATGCATGTATGAACGAATTATATTCGTGTCTTTCGGGTTATTTAATAACATGTTGGATATTCTGAAGATGACTGAGTAAATGCATTGTCGCACCCAATGCCAAACAAGCAACGACATATGCAGAAAACGACGATCATACAATAACCACCATGTCGCCTTTGTGGCCTAGTCCCTCCCTACGTTCTCGCGCGAAATCACAGGACTTTCACCCAACACTTGGTCCCATTTTCCTGCAAGATGACTTTAAAGGACGTCCAGGTCTTTCTCATCAGCACCGAATCCGTCGTCGAAGAATGCTGTTCTGCTTATCACTGTCTCTGTTCTCGCTGCTTGTATGGATGTGTCGCTCTTTCCTACGCGTGGCAACCGTGTCGCAGGTCGCATACACAAACAAAGAGATGGCAATACAAACCGACGCACCCAATACCTCCGCGCGCGCACCATGGAAACCCCCCGTCATCGACCGCACGTTTCTCAACCAACTCAGCGGGCCCATACACGACTCCCGCTCCTCCCAATGGCCGCCCCTCATCACCCAAATCCCCGAACCCTTCGACGGCCCCCGCCGCTTCCTGTTCCCCGTCCGGATATCCGAACAGGAATCCAAAGCGCGCTCGCACCTCGCCCAGATCATCCAGCTCTCAAAGGCGCTCAACCGAACCGTCGTGCTTCCAAAGGTGGGCAAAAGCCGTATGGGGGCCTGTCAGGCGCTGGATTTCGAGGTGTACTACGATGTGGAGAAGCTGAGGCTAAAGGGCGCGGACGTGATTAGTCTGGAAGACTTTCAGCTGGGAAGTTCCCGACAGAGCGCGCAGATTCTCACTCTCGCTTGGAAAGTCAGTCCCGATATGACGTCGCCCCCGATGACTATCGACAACATCAACGTTCATCTTGTTCAGAATGATGTCTCTTCTCTGCCTGAATGCTTGGGAACTCACTTCGGGACTCTGGACTTCCGCGGGTTCGATGCTGTGTACCTGAACCCTTCGAGACTCAAAAAACTCATCTTCAAGGAGCTTGTCGCTATTGTTCAGACGTATCAGGGAGACCCTGACGTCCTGGTCATGAACTATGATCTTCGGTACCCCATATTCCCGGCTTCTAGCACGCTGCAGCTTGCCTATTCTCCCTCCCTGCTCTCGCTCGCATCAAGACTCGTTCCTCAGGAAGAATACGTGATGGTACACTGGCGCATGGAGTCTGTTCCACACGACGCACTCTCGCAATGCGCATACGCCCTCATCGACGCCCTCCACTCGGCTGGTATCCGCAAAGTCTGGTTCGCGAGTGATTACCCGTACGCCCTGCGGGGACCGCGGTTGGCAGCTACGCGCAAGTCGAGCACGTTTAGGGATTTTGGCGAGAGGCATACGGAGGCTGTGGATATACTGCTTGGGGCGTTTGATCAGGGTGGGGATTTGCAGGGGTTTGAAATCTTGGAGCTGGGGGAGGGCAGTGAGCCGTTGATGGCGGATAGTGGTGTACTGGGGATCCTGGATAAGCTGATAGGGATGAATGCGAGTTTCTTCCTGAGTGCGGCTCCGGGGTGTGGGCGGAAGAGGTGAGGTGCAAGTATCTTGATGGATAGGTCACATATCTGACTCCCCTTCTAGTTCGTTTACGCGGCAGATTATTGATGGAAGGATCAGCGAATTCGACGAGGCAAAGGATCATCACAGGCTTAGGAACGTTGTTGATTATTTCGGGTAATCTTCACTCTCATTTAGTGTTGCCACGACTCGGCTCGGCTCCAAACCACTATTCTTATCTGTCACAGTAGACAGTCTGTACGCAGCCGGCGGTTTAATGCGCTTAACCAACGTTGTTCAATTTCTCGTTCTGAGTAGGGCTGCCATTCATTGATTACGTGGTCATTTCTCATCTTTCATATTAGATGTGCTGATTCGGATACCAGGATCTGCCTGAACCGTTCCATGTCCCGTTTTGCAGCGCTCCTGTATGCTGTGGGAGGTTGCACGCCACACGACATGATAGTTCCCTTTGTGATCACTAGTTCAGAGTTTGTTTTCTTCCTCCAAATATTGCGCGCCAGATTCCATACTAACTCTTGTCCTGGGGCATCGCACATGGTTAGTATGTGTTCCATACTTTCCTCTGTATTGCACTCTTTGCACTTTGAAAGTACCCTATCTTCGCATCCATTTATGTGTTTCCAGTGTCGGCCAACCATGTAGCCGTCGTGTAGCATCATCCACAGGAAGAAGCGAACTGGTCTGCCAAAATCTCGGCGTCGGACTGACCACCATAGTTCCTCTGTAGTTATGTTGGTATTGCAACTGGATACGTTCACATGATAACACATTCGGGACCTGGTTTGCATAGACGGGTTTCTAATCGCGCGCGCAACACTTCGTCACTGGCAATGTACGACGTTCCACTGGATGGTAGTCAAGATAAGGAAAAGGACGGGAAATACGACTACTTACCCGAACTGCAGGGTTTGACTCATGATACTTTCGTCCAATGACACGACTATCTGCTTTGTCTGGTGGGCATGAGCGAAAGCATTCGTCGAGACCAGCTCCCCTGGGGACTTGATCCTCAGAGAAATTGCCGGTTTCGGTCTTGCTTGCTCCTCCTCGTCTATCCCAGGCTGATCCTGGATGACCAACCTCGAATCCACCCACGTCGGCGGACTGCTCTCCATCAAAGCCAGCCCGACACACCACGCACCACGTCTTGGACTCCGCCGCCTGTCCTGCGCCGACACAAAGAACGAAAGCTGCCACATCCGTGCCTGCGCAATGAACTCCACCTCGACCTCCTTCCCCACGCGCATGCGTTTCTGGAACTGGCTGATCTCAATCTCGGCGGCGAATGCGCCCTCGGAGGCGTTGGTGGCGACGACGCGGACGTCGTCGCTGCCGGCTGCACCAAGGAGCATCGTATCTGTCCCTGAGAGCGGCTTGAGCTCGCGCCGGAGGGCCCGGAAGAGGTCTTGGTTGGAGGTGACGAGGCAGGCGAGGCGGAGCTCGGATATTGTCGAGGGTGTGAGTGGTACGGCGTAGCGCAGGAGCGCAGAGAGGAGCTCTTCACTCTCCTCTTCCGTCTGCCGAGGCTTGTTGATGATCGCCCAGTATAAAGGCGTGTGTCCCTCGCAGAACTTTTCCTGCAGGATGCACGGGAGAGAGAGGGAGTAGGAGGCGCAGGCTTCGGCGCAGCTGGCGAGGATCTCGTTGCATGCGAGAGATGAGTTTGGAGGGCGGACGAGGTCCCGGATGAGGGATGTTATCGTGGACTTGGTTTCTCTGGAGGAGCGGGAAGGGAACCAGTTGTAGGGGAAACTGGAGGGTTGGGCTCGTTGGGTGCTGGGAGCTGGGGCTGGAGTCCGGCTTGAGGAAGGGCCAGCAATGGCATTTACGGGCCGGTTCTTTGAGTCGACCGTTATTGGGGCGTTCGCGCTGGTGATAGTGTCATATGAAGGAGGCGCGTCTGCTGGTACAGGGTCATTCGGGAAGGGAGGCTTATCGTCAATCATGGCGAGTACGAAGCTAAAGATTGAAGGGAAGCTGCGTGTACCAATTAATAGCAGGCTACACTGCTTATTTACAGCTGCGGATGCGTATCAGTACTAAATGAAGTCACAGGGCCTGGTACTTACACGAACACAGCCCCCTGCCGTGACGCGTTGCACTTCGGCTCAAGATTATCCGCTTAGTTGGAACTTGAGTATCTCGTCAATCGTCGCTAAAAGTCCGTGTTGTTACAGATTGTCCACTCGTGCAAATAAAGAAATATAAAAATTGTCCACATAACATCTACACGAGAATCACTCTCAGCTGTCAACAATCTGCACCGATGTATCAGGGTTTTCTGCTGTGTAGGTGGGACACAAATCGGACCAAGAATCTGATTGGTTCAATTAGGAAAAGACTTCTCGACGACAGTGAAGTGGCTTACTTGGGACAGAGTTTATCCGGGAAGTATCGGCTGCATCCTCGACGAACACAACGGCTAGACCGCTAAAAATAAGATACCGCATAAGCCGGAAGCACTGGCTAGGAGCTGGTACTATCAACTCACTCCTCGAGATGCCAATCAATGTGGCTGACAAGGAACTATCAGCAACGACAATGGAATAGCACCATAAACCGGTGCTTACCAGTGTAGGAACCAAGGCCCAGGATTGTCAGTGGTAAACCGGATAGTGACATTATCGCCTGCCGTTCCAGTACTAACCACATCGCGGCGCGGGGGGTTAACATAATTATAACTCTCACTCCCCGCCGTGCGCACGACATCGAAAGTATGCTGAAATCACGGTTGGTCAACTCATCCCACGCACTGGCAGGACACAGGGAATGAAACATACGCCATGCAGGTGAAAAGGATGTGGTCCTCCCACCGCCATCCCGGGCAGGGACAACTCGATCACCTTGTTCGCAGGTAACGTATACACCGAACCTGCAGGCAACAAGTCCTGCGCGGATTGTGCACCGCTGATGATCTGCAGCAGGACGGGTACGCTGGGAGGCTGGAATTTTACCCCGTTGATCTTCAGGTCAAAGGTGCTCGTGTCGAACGACATGGCTAGATTGATGTTCACGTCGGCTCCACCTTGTACAGGCCGTCCAGGAGCACCCGCATCCTGAAGCGGTACAAGGGAGCTTTCGGATAGTGGCTCCGTGCTAGTCGTCTCATTCGTCGTCGGTTCCACATTCGGCGCACCCTGGTATCGCAAAATGGCCGAATTGAGGCCGCCCTCGAAGCCGGTGGACCCGGCATTGGGGTTGGCGCGGATCCAGTAGTTGCTGATGGGCTGATTGGCTTGGAGGACGAAGGAGTAGCGTTGGCCGGCGAAGATTTGGAGCGAGTCGACGGAGACGGGTAGGGTGTTGACACCGTCGCTTTCGATGATGGTCATGGTGTGCCCATCGATGGAGAACGTATAGTTGGGGTCGCAGGAGAGTGCGATGAGACGGAAACGATAGCGAAGCCCTCTCGCGACATTAATCACGGCGAGGGATGACGCTGGTCCTCCTGCGTAGCGACCAAGTCCGTTAATCAAGGTAGATTCTGCGGTAGGAAATGTTCCAGCAGAAGGCGCCGGGGTATGATACCTGATAGATGTATGTTATCAAGCTTCCGCACGATCATCAGATTCGACTCACCAATCAGCCAGAGTAATGACAGTAGATTCTACGATAAACTTTAACAATCGCTCCGAATGGAAGAGAAAATCCTTACCATCATCAATGTCGTAGCGCCAGCGATGAGGGTCCAGTATGTCGTAGACAACCATAGGTCCACGAAGTCCGTCGCAATACTGCGTAGCTTGGATTCAGGCGGTCAGCAATATGACAGTCGGCATATGACAAAACATACACAGATGAGAATGATACCAGAATGTCCCGGCCTGTCCGGGAACACTGAAATCGTATAAAAACGAATTATTGGGTATGATTGGGCACTGATTGACGAAAGAAACACTGCCAGAAATTTTGGTATAATTGATGATATTGTTGGGGTACGCCTTACCCGTCAGCCCAATTGGTGCCTTTCTGGAAGAACCCGTGCCAATGCTGCAGGCTAGATGAGCAAGGAGAGAGAGATGAATGTGGAGACGCACAATGGAGGTGCTTCGAAGCATGGTGTTGTCGGTGAGGTCATTAATAACGTTCAAGCGAAATCGTCCTCCCTATCGTATCTGCAGTCAGGATATTGCTCATACTAAGGCACAACAACGGCAACATGCTGTATATCCAAAAATCAAAGGTCCAGGAAAGACACCATCCAAAAGAACAGCACTGGAAGCAAAATGTTAGTTTCTATAGAGCTTGAGGTCGCGTCATCCACTTACGAGCGGTTGAATCCATCAGGTGCTATATTCCGATTCACGACGTGAAGGTCTGAATAGTATGCAGGAACCGCAGCATGAGAATATGTCAAAAGGAGTGTGATTATAGCAATGAGCGGGAAAAGAGCCGGCATGGGGACGTCCACCAGACTGGAGAAAGATAGATAAAGGAGGGCAAGTGCTGGCACACGAAGCATGCATACAGTGGATCTTTTAAACAAGCATGCGGATATTAGATCTCATGAAACACCCCACTGAACTGCTGTCAATCAAGACACAGAAAACGTAACGATGAGCGTAGCGAGAGACTGAAGATGATGCCCCTTGACATTTGCGGGGATAGTTACTAGTTACGACCAAGTTACGACCAAGAATAACGAAATTACGCAGACGCACGGGACAGAATATTCAGTGGGGCCTGCACCCCGGATTCTCAGGTCGGCGTGAACACGGTTTTGGACCCTTCCGCCACGCTAATCCCGTAGATATCACTGATTTCCGCTTTCGCACGCGCGAAAGTCGTATCAACATGCTCGCCCTGGTGACAAGACACCGTAACTCTGAGCTACCGTAAGCCCAAGGATGCGGTATAGCACATCTAAGGAGAACACGGAGTCGCAGGTGGACGAGTGGGGTATCGGCAATGGTATAGTCGACCAGTTAAGCCCTCGTTGTTCCACAGGATCCGTGCTGAGAAGGTTATACGGCGTTCTGCTGATTTCATGGGTATCAAGGGAGAAAGCACGACCTCTGTTCGATTCTCCAGTTGGTCTCTTCGTATTTTCGGTGTCTTGTTGTTTATATGTCGCTCTCGGAGACCCGCATTACACTACCGTCTACTGATTTTGATGGAGGCTAGACATCTATTGAACAATGAGCGAGCTTTGAAGAACGAAGTGGGAAATTGTTGTACCGCTTGAGCTACTCCCGAGCCCTACCATTTGTCTTCAGCAGTCCTTCGAGACACTACAGATGCATTACGCAGATCATGACGAATTCGTTGGCAGGTTATTTAGAGCCTTGATAACAGATGGAGTCACTACGTCTGATGAAGTCCGTGTTCAAGTTCAATTTGAATTTGAATTTGCTCAAGAAGCGCGGTCACGTGTTACTCAGTCCTCTGACGATCCATTCACCTTCCTGGCTGAATTCATTCAGAGTCATAAACGAGCGGACATTTTCAACCAGCGCATTTCTTAAACCCGAGATACTCTTGAATTTGCGCTGCGAACACGAGAATGGATGTGATAACGATGGATACATATTAAATCCCGGGCAAAACTCACCGCCATGTTGTAACTTGAACTCCCTAGTAGTTCCGCATCGTGTGGTACATAGAATTTCAATACAGGCCTTGTGAACCGGAGAAGATGAGGAAGCGACATGAATTAATTCGCGATGAGCTCTTTATTATCTTTCCAACAGATCGTGTGGTGAACAAGGCATCATCCCCCATCACTATATACTGAGAAAAGCAACTCGTTACATGAGTGGGTACTGCGCTTAGCAGGTCCTTTATGCGCAATTGTAAGCGCTGGCAAAAGCTCGAGATATCGAGGACTGCGTTGTGTTGATCAGCATCGCTAGCGCAGGATATCAATGTCATGAGCGACATCAGTGAAAACAGCATTGTGAGATGATAACTGGAAAATGGCTCACTCCAACATTTGATTTGATTTGGTAAACCCACAATGTAGTCCATGGTGGCGTAAATCATGATGAATCATGAACGACCGGGGATCTGTCATGGTCGGCAATACTTCATCCAATTGTTCAATGGACGTTATTTTAGAATACGAAGGTGAAGCGTCGGAGATAAAGGACAAGACAGCGCAGCTGATGGGACCATTGGGCTGCTCTTGATAGAATCTCAGTAAAGAAGATGACTGGAGCATTAATCAACGGAACCCCTGGGATTTTTCCATGATAGCAAGTGGAACCTGATTGTAGGGCACGGCAATTTTCTCGAGGAAACTTCATTTAAGGTCAAGGGGAGACATGGCCTTATTCGAATCCGTCTGATGCTGATGATGGATGGACTGCGATCAACCTTGTAGTCAAGATCGAAAGAGTGACACACGACAGCATCCGGTCAACTAGTAGGCGCTATAAAATAAGAACTCCGGGAGTGAAACAAAAATATAATTTGAATATAAAGATGTCATCTCTTAACGTATCCTTTCAGTTCATCAGACCGCGGCTACTAGGAGACGTGTCAGATCGCTTGCCCGGTAGAACTATTCTGAGAGACGCTGAGAGAGTGCCTCGTATGCTTCGAGCCATCAAGTCCACTCCGAAATGAGCCCCGGAGAAGACTTCGGTGAAGTCGAGGGATGTTGAACTAGATGGTAGGCCCGTTGTACACATATCCAAGAGCGACGATGGATTGCTTCCAGACTATGACGGACTGTGCAATGAAGTGGACTTAGAGGGATCTTGCCAACTCCATGTACTTGAAATAACGCCAGCGTCTGAGGTACAAAGCGAGGGGATTTATGTCCGTCCTGTAACTGCATATTCTCGATCATGAATATTTGGAGATTGTCTTGAAAATGATAGCATCAGCACGTTGCGTACTTACATATTATGTTGATGACAAGGTCCTATGAACAAAGCGCTTCCCAGGGGGTAAAAAAATACTTTCGGGAAAACGGATGGTGCGTTATGTTAATTCAGTTGAAGACGATGGCAACACCTCGTCAGTAAGGTACTGAGTAGATCGATGGCAGAGCGTACCAGTGACGTGAGAGCGTCACTTGAAACGCTGCAGAGGAGCAGGCCTGCATGATGTCCATTCTAAGTTTCGCCCTCGAAGACCAATGACGTGCAGCATCAGAAAACCGAAAACTTGATTCAGTCATCTAAGTGAGCAGAATTGTGGGAGTCTGCACACTGTAGCATGCCAGCCAAACTCATGTGTTATACTACCAGAGAAGCTATCCCGTCGTAGGCGCTGTCAAGAGCAAGAAAGGCGATCATGGAACGTATGATGAAGGTTGACGAAAGAGCGCTGGAGGGATCGACGTTGTCCGGTTCGATGGGCCGTAGTGCTAGAACGCGGCGCTTCCCGAGATTTTTCTCACACCCAGTAGTTTTCAAAGGAACCATTCGTCATTGGAACTGGGTACATCACAGATATGTGGCTATGCGCACTAGAAGCATCACATCAGACTGAATTCAATCAGATCGGTTTCCCCCGCCTGGTAAAGTTTCTCAAACTTTAAACCACATGTGCCACACAGCGAAAGGAATTCATTGAGAGTCCGCGCCGCACTCCCTAGGAGGTTCATCATGATCATATCAAGCTCGTACGTCCGTATGCGAGCGGCACCATAATTTGGTAAAAGTGGTTCCGGGGCGACGTCTTGGAAAGTAGCGTCCTTCCGGCTAGGAGAGGCTGGTGTTGTGCGCACGGCTTGTCGAAGAACAGTATCGTCTATTAACAGATAATCAAAAATAATTTTGAATTGAACAAAGAACGCACGGATGATAAGCCTGCTTGAAGGCTTCATAGCCTTTCTGACATTGCTAAGGATCAAAAGACTCTGTTCATCGGGCCAGTCTCGCAAAATGGAGCGGATCTATCAGGGGTGCACATGAGAAAGGACCAACAAAGACAAGTGCAACGTACATAATAGAAATCACAGCCCTTGGCCGCAGTATCTTTGAAGAAATTGAAAGGTACGAACTCGACCCTCCGTCTTTCTACTGCCTCCGAATATTCTTGATTCCAGAATTGTTTCCCCATTACAATGACTTGTTCCTGATCTTGTAGTACCACTTTGAGGTGCGGATGGGCTTTCATCAAGGCCATTGTAACGTGTCCGTTGCCCCCAGCGATATCACATATGGTCGTATCAGCTGGTTGGTGTTCCCATGGATAGGCCGTAGCCAATAATCCTTTGCCCGTAACGTTTCCCCAACCAACCATCGCACGGGGAAAACGATCACCTTTTGCCTTTCCTTCCGGCTAGAAAGCGAATGTTATATTGGACGAGAATGGAACACGGTGAGACATACGGTCTTGTGATATTCAAAGAACGGAAGTCTTGTTGCGCGCTCGAATGGAATCTTCGAGCCCTCCTGAGCAGTCATGCTCTCGTTAAGATGGGACGACGCGGTCAGGCTTTCGTCTGTCAGTAGGTTGACAATATCTGAGACCGGATCCGAACTGAGGAGCTTCATGCTCAATCGGTTGTTCGAAAAGACGTTTGGCTTTACTGATGGAATGCACTCATGGTTTCAAACATTTAGCTTCGTGAAAATACAACGGACCTTCACGGTAAACATGGCTTGTTACCAACAAACGAAGAATTCTTCCTAGTTTGATTTCGTCCAGTCCTGATAGTCGTGCTAACTCCGAGACATGAAGTCCGTCAGGTTTATCAAGGAGATAATCTGCGATGCGGGCCTGGGTTACGACGAGAAGAGAAGCCGGTTCTGCGTGCTATAGAACCTCACTGCTTAGCGAGAATCCGCGATGGCTTGGCAGGAACTTACAGCGAGTGCTTTCTGCTCAAAAATTAGTAGAAGGAGAGACGGAGGGAAGTAACACGTACGTTGACGATGGCATGTCCAGGGCTAGCGACGGCACAACTCAACTGTACGCACGCTGCCTCAACGCACTGGATAGCCTTGGAGAGCTCCGGGGGAACGCTTTCGGGGTCATCATATATGCCGAGAGAGGTAGAGTCAGGATGTGGGATATTTGGATATGCAGAGATAATTTCTTGAACAGAAGCAGTAATGAGAGAGGCGAGAGTGAGGAGGTGAGTAGTCCCAGATGTCATTGTCAGTGTGGGATTGGTGTGGTAGTCGCCAGCTTTTCAGTGTTGGGATGCCAGCCACATGATACATTCAGTTGGTGCAGAGGCACCACCATCATGATCTAGAGAAGACTACGCTGGCGACAAAAGAATAGAACATTCAACTTTTCAATAACTAAATGCAACCGGATGTGTAGCCAGGTCGCGAACACATTTAACCGACATCTTAGTGTATGACCCTTGACCAGATTTAGCGGATTGATTGAAACCGTTAGGCTTGGAGACTCACTTGAAGCACTGGAACCAGTATCATAATCATCTATTTTTCCCCCTTGCCAGGTCGGTTGGCGATCCGAGATCGGCATCATGTTCGAATGCGGAAAAGATCATATGATATTCAACCCTCAGAAGAGGCTCTGTCTTGGTCACAGTTGCTCCTCGATGTCGTCTTCGTCCCCAGTAGACATTCTCATTCTCGGTGCGGGTTGGACGGCGACATTCCTCATACCACTTTGCGTGGAGACGAACGTCAACTGGGCCGCGACGACACGTTCAGGATCCACTGACCCTTATACTACCATTCCGTTCGACTTTGATCAAGACGATGAAAGTGAAGAGAAATTAGACGAGCAATGCAAGAAATTGCCGGATGCGAAGACGGTACTGGTGACATTCCCATTAACCACCAAGGGTGCCGTGGGAAGGTTGGTGCAGGGATATAGGAAGGCAAGGAAGGTCGGAAGGGGCGGGCAAGAGCTTTGGGTTCAGCTGGGGACTACGAGCATCTGGGACAACCCAGTGCGTTTGATATCACCTTCATGTTCATCTCTGAGCGTCAATCTAGCCAAATGCCCCCAAACCCACTTCGACCAACTGGTACGATCGCCATTCATCGTTCACGAAGACTCCACGAGTCGCTTTGGAAGAGGAATTACTGACCCTGCCTGAGACAAAGAGCAGCGTCCTCTGTCTTTCGGGCCTGTGGGGTGGAACGAGGGATCCAAAGAACTATGTCGGACGAGTTGCGCCCACGAAAGAGGCCTTGAAAGCGAAGGTACGTCTGCCGGTCATTTCGTTCGAATTTCCCCATCATTGTGGTGACTCCAGGACGGCCTCCATCTCATCCACGGCCAAGACGTCGCGCGGGCGATACTTGCGGTGCATCTGAACCCATCCAAAACCGTTGGCCAACGGTGGCTCCTGACTGACGGCAGAGTCTATGATTGGTGGGACATTGCCTCAGCATGGTCGGAGGAAAAGGCGCAATGGGTTCGTGAACTGATGCGTGATGAATCTGTCCGGGCCCTTCCGAGAGACATCAGCACGCTGGGTCGTGCTTTAGATTCAAGGGACTTCTGGGACACATTTGAGTTGGTTCCCGTCAAAGCAAGAGTGTAATATGTACTAGCAGGTAACGATGGAAGGATAAGGACGGATCTATAGAAAATCTATAGAATGTAATAAAATGTGTAACGTACTGAGCGGATCTCATTCTGAAGATCAAATACTAAGCAGGCTGAGAATACTGAACAAGCATGTTGGTGTTGGGAATAGACATCGGCAGGCACAAATAATGTCACAGGTAAGTTATAGCTTGAACGAACGTAATTCGTGGACAAATACGAAGGCGGTGGAAGTGACTGTGATCGATATGGAAATCAAAATAAGGTAAAGCAAAAGGCAGCATATTCTGAACAGTTGGAGATATGTAGCTTGCAGCAGGGCAGGACATACGGTTGTTCGAAGAGACGGTTAGAACGCGTCCCGTCACGCGTGACAGTTGCCTCTTGTGTTGATCATGCGATCGTGAGAATTTCAATTTTAAACTCCGCTCGACGTGCTTTCATTCGAACATTCACAACCGTCGAGGGGCGGGCGATGCTCAGTACGCTAACAAACACAATGTCATCATCACAGGCCAATGCTAAACGGAAGGGCGACTTTTCTGATAATCCGCTAGCGAAGAAGGCGAAGAAGGATGCGGTGTGTTGGTTTCCATACCGTAGTTTGTACCATCTTAACTGATAATTTGTGTTTAGGGGAATAAACGGAAACGTGCGCTCGTTTCCTTTAGTGCATCGGATTATTTTGCTTATCAAATATCTAGTATTGAATGGGGAGGAGCAGCCCGGTGGCCTCATCATCGTCCGTGCACAATCGCAATCCGGACACTCGAATTCGCAACCAGCCCCTTCGACATCCCAGCCGCCAACAAAGAAACTACGCGCAGACTCCCAGCAACCTACTAACAAAACTAAACCAAAGGCTGCGAAACCCTCCAGCTCGAAACCTACGCGTCCTACCACACCGCCTCCTTCGACCAACCGTTCACGGGACATACTTTCATCGCCAGGAGATCCCGTTGCGATGGCGTCTGACGTCCGTGCGATGGAGGACGAGAATTCCCATCTGCGTAAGAGCTTGAGGGCGCCCCAAAGTAAGGGGAAGGGGAAGGGGAAGAGCGTTGACAGAACAGAGCCACTAGCCGCTTTAGAGACGGACAGTCCGATGATTGAACGAAATAAAGCCATGCGCGGGGGTGCCATGGCTGCCATTAACCAGTACCAGGGGAACAACGACGGCAATAGCCGGACTCCCAATCGACGCAGCTCCATAGGTGGCCGGGGGAAGCGGGTCAGCGCAAGTTTTGAGTCTACGGGGATTAGCCAGCCACATCCGAGTGTCCATGAACGGTCGTTTTTCAAGCATATCGACGTGGACTTACCGGATGCAGAGAGGATGAGGGTGCTGCTCGTTTGGTGCTCCCTAAGGGCAGCAGGCAACGAGGAAGGGCTCGATCCAGGAGCGGCACGGGGGATGAAGGCGGCAAAAGAAGAGATAGTGAGATCACTGGCGGCTAGGCAAGTCGATGTCGGGACGTCGTCTTCTGGCGCTTCAGGAAGTGGGAATGGGACACCAGCAGTGTCATTGCGGGAGAATGAGCAGAACACGAGCAATCGGCGGTTCGAGGTGACATATACTGAACAGATCCAAAAGTGAGCATCCACCTTACTACTTTTCTTTGTATTAATGTCTCCTTGACAGGGCGCAAGAAGAAGATGAATCATGGAAAAAGGCTAGGAGTTTCTACGATGCGTTCATCAGTTCCAAGTCCAAGGGAAAGCAGAAGGAGGAGACTGGCTCCAACCATCCCAGTTTTGCGCTTGCGCAACATATACTCAATGGCACCGACAGGCCAGAGATACAGACGCTACTCCAGGATGTCGAGTTCAAGGTGGACATGTTGAACTCATATCAGAATGCTGCTCGTGCGACTGCATCGGTAGCCGAGCGAGCACTCGATGAACGTTTCGCCCATCTTTCCACCGGCCTTGCACAAAGGTCCAACTCGAATCCCCCGGGTCTATTAGGTACTCCGACACGAGAACCGCCACCACAAGACCTATTTAGAGCACTGTGGACGGTAGACCGTGAGCGCCCACCTGCGATGGTTGGTGATGCAGCAAGAAGAGCAGTCAGGGAAGTGCAGAGGGTAGAGGAGAGAGGCGGGGGGTGTTAGTGAGCGAAGGTTAACCGGTGTCCCACCGCCTACGCCGCGAACGCCAAAGAGAGGGAGTACACCGGGGAGGACATGAGCTACTATCTAATCTGATTCATTTTTATTATTGCTTTTCTTACTTTGTACTTTTCGATATCGATCTGTTGACACGATGAGGCAGTGACGTCGTGATGAGTAAATAAGCGCCCACAACTCTTGCTTCTTACCATGATCTGTTCGCGTACGGTATTTCGATGCTTCAAGACTCTGGAGCGACTAGGAGACCGTGTTACCGGTGCGGCTGGCCCGTTTTTTGTGGCATTGGCTGTAATATTGATGAGCATTGGGACCGTGGCTTTCTGTACGTATCTTTCTTGTTCGTTCAACCCGTCCTGATGCCGGCGCAGTCGATGTAATATCGCCTGGCCTCCCTTACCCTCTTCTTTCGATACCTCTGTGTGTTCTTGTGGCGCTAAACATGTGGACACACTACTGGTGGGTGTGTACGGTCCCGCCTGGCTTCGTTGACGGTGAGGTATCCCCAATACGAGGATTCTGGACAGCCAACAAGCGACGCGTAGGAGTCGATGCGAGGACGACGAGAGCAGCACAAACAAAATGCAGTAAATGTTCCATAGTGAGGCCAGAACGCGCCCATCATTGTCGGATATGCAACAGATGCGTACTAAAGTACGATCATCATTGTCCTGTGCGCTCCATGTGTCTTTTCCCCTGCTCTTTTATGCTAATCAGACAGTAGTGTTTGTTCTCCGTTGGATTCATTCGTTTCACTGGTTCTAATGTCACCTAGGGATCAACCAATGCGTAGGCCTTCATAACGAGCGGCATTTCGTCATGTTCATGGCTTACCTCGTTATTGCCACATTCGCTTTTGTTCTGTCGGGATATCCACAGCTCCTGGTTGGACTTGGCGTGATGGGCATGCACGTTGACTGGCCATACAGAGTGTCGTTGACATTATATCTCCTCACCTACATCCTCTCTGCCGTGCTCTGCCTCGCAGTGGGTGTGATGTGCGCGTGGCACTTGGCTGCTATATCCGCTGCTGAGACGTCTGTCGAGTCGCAAGATCATGAGGTGTACAAACGCATTGCGCGGAATCGGGGAGAGGAGTTCATTAATAGCTATGATTTAGGGTGAGTCTGGTTAGGCTCAGTCTAGCTTGTTTCTTACGTGCCGGTTAGACGGCGGAAAAATCTCAAGCTCTTCTTTAATCTCGAGGAGTATCCTCTGTATACGCTCATTATTCCTCTGAGGCTCCAACCGTACACGGACGGTCGTTCATGGGCACGAAAAGATGGCTACGAAGAGCATGGTGGGGTCAGGAGAGGCGAAGAGTTAACGGATGATGATGAGGAATAAACGTTAGTTTGGTTTTTTGAGGTTTATCTTGACAGTCTGGAACTAAGCTCTTGAAGAATTAGCGGCATGATATTGCTTTATTCAAATTGGACAATGCATCTGGGTAATTTATTCGCAATCGGAGAACTTAAGTCTGTCGTAGACGAAAGGATGACGGATATGAAGTAAACACTTTTGAAGTAGCAAGCAGTAAGCTTCCGTCAATCCTACTGCCCATTAACATCATGCATTTGGATTCGATCGACCAAGATGACAATGTAACAAGGCCGTCTTGGTAAGTGAAAGAAACGTGGCATCTTATGTGCTCAAACTAATGCTTGGATAAGTTGCTGCTATCCTGTGTCCTTGTGCGCTTGGTGAAGTCAAGAGGTTGCATGTGATCTCCCAGAACAGTCCGCCCATCTACCTCCCCTGCATCACTGTGGGCATATACTGAGACCACACTGACACACTGTATAGGTTCCGACGACACAGTATTACTCTTTTGCACCAAATTCAGGTTGGGAATCAGGACCTTTGACAGTGACGATGCGGATATGTTACTTGACCGGAAAAAAAGAGGGGAGAAAAAATTACACTGGGAGCATCTAAGGTTTTACATAAATAAGAGTGCCTGGTCTTATCTCGAATTCTGATGATCTAATCTTCAGCCTCATTTGGCAATCGTGCCGCTTTGTCAGACGCTAGGATTGGCTTGCGTCAGTCAGAAAGTTCTCTCTTATCGTTCTTCCTCTCTTTTTCTCCGCTACTCACACCTATCCATCCCCTGGGCTTACAACAGTTTCCAGTTTACGGCTCAGCTGAGGGAGGAGCTTACAATTGTGGTTGTCCATGAGCTGGATTGGAAAAGGCATACGGCCGGGTGCGCCCTTGTCTTTCCGACAACAATGTCCTCGACGCGCTTTGTCATACTTCAATGTCGTGTACAGGCCGTCGTCGCTTGTCCATGACCGCATACTGGAACGACTGGATCACCGTTTCTTCTCCTCGTCTGTTCCAACGTTCCTTCACCGGACGCAATCCCTCAATAACCCTCGCTGGATCAACTCGAAACACAGACCGACGGACCTTCCGTCCGAGGGAGACGAGAAAGCGATAGAGGATCCAGAAGAACTCTCGGACGAGCAGGTGCGGCTGCGTTCCGAGAATGACGAGAATCCTTCCGAAGGGTCATCTTCCGAATCCTCTCCACCCGCTTCTTCGTCTTCTGATGGTCATGACTCTGGAGATTCAAGCCAGCCTCCTTCGTCATCACGTCCGTCGTCGCCAGCAGCAATCGCGAAACAATCTGTTCCCGAAATCTATCCTCAGGTCCTGGCTCTCCCCATCGTTCGTCGCCCGCTTTTCCCCGGTTTCTACAAGGCTGTCGTCGTTCGTAACCCTGAAGTTGTCGCAGCTATAAAAGAGATGATGAAACGGGGACAACCGTATCTTGGCGCGTTTCTTCTGAAAGACGAGAACATTGACAGTGATGTCATTACGGACATCAATACTGTGCATCCTGTCGGTGTGTTCGCTCAAATAACCAGCGTGTTCAGCGCTGGGGGCCAGGACGACAAGGAAGAAGGTTTGACAGCCGTGCTTTATCCTCATCGGAGGATAAAGATCACATCCCTCGTCAAGGCCGGTGGTGTTGCGACCGTTGAGCCAATTGGAGAAGAAGACGTTCAAACTGTGACACCCCCGGTTACCCCAATGGCGGAAACGACTCCTCAGACCCTGCATGGTGTGTATACGCTCGTTCCGGCTCCTTAGCGCTGATCCAATGGTATGATAGGACCGTTACAAACCTCTTTCTTGCACAACCACGCCATATCCATCGTCGAGGTCGAAAATCTTGTCACTCAGCCATACAACAAGGACAATCAGTATATACGCGCTTTCATGTCTGAAATCGTTTCCGTCTTCAAGGACATTGCCCAGTTGAACCCCCTCTTCCGCGACCAGATCACCAACTTCTCGATTAATCAGATCGCGTCCAATGTTTTTGATGAACCCGACAAGCTGGCGGATTTTGCTGCTGCGGTGTCAACGGGGGAAGTTGGCGAACTACAGGATGTCTTGGAGAGCTTGGTCGTCGAAGATCGCTTGCGAAAGGCTTTGCTGGTGTTGAAGAAGGAACTTATCAATGCCCAGCTTCAAAGCAAACTCTCTCGGGATGTTGATAGCAAAATTGCGAAGCGTCAAAGAGAGTACTACTTGATGGAACAGCTCAAGGGTATCAAGAAAGAGCTGGGTATGGAGTCAGACGGGAAAGACAAGCTTATTGAGAAGTTCAAGGAGCGAGCTGCTTCTTTAAAAATGCCGGAGACTGTCAGAAAAGTATTTGACGAGGAGATCAACAAACTCGCTGGCTTAGAACCAGCTGCGTCTGAGGCAAATGTAACCAGGAACTATTTGGAGTGGCTAACTCAAGTGCGCCGTTTCTGTGTTAATATTTTGTATCGTCGTCCTGAACCATTTCTTTAGATTCCATGGGGTCAGCACTCGCCAGAGAACTACTCAATCTCACACGCACAAACTGTTCTAGACGAAGATCATTATGGCCTTAAGGACGTTAAAGATCGGATTTTAGAATTCCTTGCTGTTGGAAAGTTACGCGGCACGGTTGAAGGAAAGATCATCTGTCTCGTTGGACCTCCGGGTGTAGGAAAGACATCGATTGGAAAATCAATATCGCGCGCGCTTAATAGGCAATTCTTCCGGTTCTCAGTTGGTGGCTTGACCGATGTTGCTGAGATTAAAGGCCACCGTCGAACATATGTTGGGTATGTTTGTATGCCTTTTCTACGGTTCGTTAGTCTAATCTGGGTATTAAAGGGCACTGCCGGGAAAGATCATTCAGGCACTCAAGCGTGTTGGAACAGAGAACCCCCTTGTCCTTATTGATGAAGTTGACAAGATTGGCAGGGGTATCAACGGCGATCCTGCGAGTGCACTTCTGGAGATGTTGGATCCAGAGCAGAACAACAGCTTCTTAGACCACTAGTACGTGATTTACCTGTCGTTCTTTTATTTTGCTAATGACTTCGCGAAGTATGGATGTCCCTGTGGACCTGTCGCGCGTCCTTTTCGTTTGCACAGGTAAGAGAATACCTTCTTTTTCAATCGTCTTCTCTAAAGTACTTGCTAGCCAATAATCTTGACACTATCCCGGCACCTCTCCTTGACCGTATGGAGGTTCTTGAAGTTAGCGGTTATGTTTCAGAGGAGAAAGCAGTCATTGCGGATAAATATCTCGGGCCTCAGGCCAGAGAAGCTTCCGGTCTCAAGAACGCTGATGTTCTTTTGGACCCTACTGCTATCGACGTACTTATCAAGTACTACTGCCGAGAAAGCGGTGTCCGAAACTTGAAGAAGCATATTGAGAAGGTCAGTGATATGTTTGAGTCTCCACTGAGTCTTCACTATCTTATTCTGGACCTTAGATATACCGGAAGGCTGCTTTGACTCTTGTTCAGGATCTCGGAGAAGAGGGCCTACCAGAGCCACCTTTGGTCACCTCAGCGTCGTCGTCGGCCGCAGAATCCACTACCACTGTCGAGTCTCAAGAACCTCCTAGCAACGAGCCATCAGCCGGTCCGGATCCCGCTGGTGAGAGGATGACTGTGACGACCCAGCAACGCAAGCCTATGTCGATACCTGACACAGTACACGTTAGGATAACTCCGGAAACCCTCAAAGACTATGTTGGTCCACCGATATATCAAAAGGATAGGATGTATGTGCATCCCCCTCCTCCTGGTGTGAGTACTGGTCTTGGGTACCTCGGCAATGGATCTGGCGCAGTAATGCCTATTGAAGCTATGGTCAGTCAACTTCAACACATCTGATGACCATCGTCTAAATTGAGCACAGAGCATGCCTGGAAAAGGGAATCTCCAACTCACCGGCAAACTTGGCGAGGTTATCCGGGAGAGCGCACAGATTGGGCTCAGCTGGGTCAAAGGTCATGCATTTGAGCTCGGGATAACACAAGACGCAGAGACACAGTTCCTGACGGATCGGGATATCCACGTCCATATGCCTGAGGGCAGCATTGGGAAGGAAGGACCTAGTGCAGGCACTGCAATCTTGTCAGCATTCGTTTCGCTGTTTACCAGAACAAAAATAAACCCGGATATCGGTAGGCTTATTTTAACCACCATCATTCTGCCCAAACTGACAAGTATATAGCGATGACAGGGGAGATATCCCTTGTTGGACAGGTTCTTCCAGTCGGGGGCCTCAAGGAGAAAATATTAGCCGCTCACCGAGCTGGTATTAAGACTATTATCGCGCCCGCAGCGAATAGAGCAGATATCGAGGAAAATGTCCCTGAGAGTGTTAAAGTTGGCATCAAGTTTGTATATGTTGAGGACGTGAGAGAAGTTCTGCAAGAGGTGTTTGGGGGAGAGGAGATTGCGCAGCGGTGGAAGGAAACACTGGCAATATCATAATCGCACCTTTCGTACTACCTGCGTATTTTATATACTTACTACTTATATAGACAGACGGTTGGTGTGTTTTGGCTTCGGCTTTGTTTTGTACGCCCATCACAGAAACTGTATTATACTATCCCATCTCACTGCTCCTTTACTGGCTTCTGGCATTAATGGAATGAGCTGACAATGTTGTTTATGTCGGCGGCCATCATAAGTCGCTTTTCGTGGCCATTGGTCTGGACAATGCAAACGCGTCATGGAAAGTTCCTTACGGTAATATTATCTTCGAGGTTCGGAATATTAGAATTCATTTGTCACTTCAGGCTCATCTCTGATTCCTCTTACATGTAAACGAAGTCAGCAGACAGAATGTCCATCTTTGCTTAGAAAGATTTCACACTGTTCACACCATCTTTCACGGCCGCCCAAGATGGTCTCGCTGTGATATCTTTCCACCATCTATCAAAAAGATTGAATGAGCAATCAGTAGAACGTAAGGAGATGTAATTCGAACCTGGCCACATTGGATTTGCTCTCCATGATATCGCTACCAGCGACGGCGAGAAGAACACCCCAAGGGATGTGGAAGAGATCAGCAAGGGTAAGATCCTTCCGATAATAATGATAATCAATGTGCGCCTAGGTGGTCTCGTTTCAATGGACTTACATCTCCGGCGAGGTACTTCTGCTTGGCGAGGATAACATCGTAGGCGTCTAATTTGGCAGACAGAGAGGTGAGAGCAGCTTCGACGGCTGCCTCGTCTGCTTGACCTCCATGGAGCCTTTCGAGACAATGAGTAGGGGTTCTCCTCTGTAGTGATTTAATAGTACTTACGGCTTGATAATCTTTTCCATCCCAACGGCAGTGGCGTAAGGATCGAATGAGCTCTGCTCAACAGAGGCAGCTTGTTCAAATAGTGCGATCTTTTTCAAGTCACCGGTGGGGATGAGCTTCGTGCCTTGGAATTCATGCTTGAGTGCGATGTATCGGCCTATTGCCCTGCTCTCGTAAAGAATGAAGCCGTCGTCATCCTACGACCCATTCCGTAAAAACAATACAGTGTAAGAGTAACAGTCTTACAATGTATGGGACGGCGCCAAAGGGCTGCGATTCCAAGAAGGAAGGTGTCTTGTGTTCCCCAGTAGCGAGATTGATGGAGTAAAACTCGAAAGGTACCTTTTTCTCGTGGAGAACTGTGGCGACACGCTTGGTGCAAGTGGAAAAAGGAGAACCGTAGAGTTTCAAGACCATGACCGACCTTCAGTGCTTAGCTTTGGGTGCGTTGGTGGTAGGAGCTTGGGAGAAAGATGGAGAAGTTCGAACGGTTCATTTTATCCGGAATGCCTTGGGAATATAGAAGCTTTCCGGGAGTTTGCTTACTGATGTACTCTCTTCTGTTGTAATAGTTGCTGACTTCGTGCGCAGAAAACGCGCCGAAACTGAAGAACATACGATGCAGTGAGAGTTACGATGATTAACCTCAATCACCTGACCCTGTTTTGGCCCGAATCCGATCTACCATAATGGCGGCTTCCCGATCGAGGCTTTCACAGCCTTCCACTTTTAACGAAAGTGCTAGCGCATTGCTTTTGGTAGGTATTGGTCCTGCTTTTTCTTGCTGCGAGAGGTCTACTTACTAACATCCTCTGACTAAGGACAGCTTCTTGGCATCATCATGCTGAGGAAGCTGACTACTCCGCCCATATAAGCGTCGGCGACACAATGCTACGTCAACAGTCGTGTAACTTTGATACGTCGATTATCAAGCATGATGACCGACCCTGCTCTACTTGTCGCTTGTTACTGGCCGCTGAAAAGTGCATCAGACGACGACCTGTCAAAATATCGTTCTGTCTGGGTTTCCAAACAACGACTCTCCGAGTGTGGCCCTTGTCACCTCACGTACAGAGTCAAGATTTTGATTGTCTGATCTAGGACTCGGGACTGGGACTAGACGCACAGCAGGCAGCTCTAACTTCTGGTAGAGAAGTCATCACGCTTGGATGGATTTCAAAGCCGTGACGTTCTGGATGAGCAGTTGGCAAGGGTTTACTGTAACATGCGTGAACCCCATATTCTAGGACCTCTTGGAAAGAAGACGTTCAACTCATCTAGTCGACTTATAACAGTGCTGTACTCGCTTATGGACTGGTGACGATAGCTTACTAATTTGGACAAACAGTGTTCCATTTCTATCCGTTATCCGTTGGATAGTTTAGTACTTAAAAATACTGACGTTGGCGTTACTACAGCAAGACTACACCGAAAAAGGAC
Organism: Armillaria luteobubalina; assembly: GCA_030435615.1. Taxonomy (NCBI): domain Eukaryota; kingdom Fungi; phylum Basidiomycota; class Agaricomycetes; order Agaricales; family Physalacriaceae; genus Armillaria; species Armillaria luteobubalina. The sequence continues at coordinate 59,590 of JAUEPU010000200.1, forward strand.
ACTCTCCGCCAATCTCGCGCCAATATTAGTGTACTCTAGGCTCAGCCTACGACTTGCCGAGCTAAGCGACATTCTATTAGTTCCAGATACACGTGTTATCACGACTCGCTTGCTTCAAAAAGGTACTCACAGCTTACCGTGCTATTGGTACGGTTCTCAGCAGCGGCCGTCAAGAAACACTAGAGAATGTCTCCATGCTAATCAATCACTATCTTGTCGAGTGTCTTGTTCCGCGGAGATAGCATAGTGGAATGCTCTATACGGTAAAATACGGAAAGTACGGCTAATAACACGATAGAAACGGTGAATATCGGGAGCTCATAATGCAAGGCGTACGGCGGGTTAGTACATTCCCTCCGATATAGTTAGTCGGACGTCCGCGGCTTTTACAGCATTCTTCTTCTTGTTCGCCAATCAAGTATTCTTGCTCGGGGTACGCGTACATGATCGTCCAATGTTTTTTGATACTGATCCGGGCTTCCATTACTACGTCTCGCTTCTCTTTTTAGATTCTTGTCTTCTCCGATCGTCTTACTGCATCGCTTTGCAGTTCTCATCAAAACTTAAATCCGAATTTATTTTTGTTGACATCTCTGTGCCTTCTCTCCATTGTGCAGTAACACGTGCAATCAATATTGGCAGCGGTGGAGAACGACGCTTCGGCTAAACCTGGCTGAACATGGTCGAAGTGAGCGAGGTTTCGTGGTCTTTCGGTCGGAGTGTTTCCTTAGCCTACAATTGACAATCTACAGAGAGCTATTGAAAGCATTGAGCTTACGTTCACATATCCTGTGGTGCACCACAAGTCGTGGCGGCGCCTCCATCCGCCGTTACCATCGCCTGATGATGAAGCGGTCGTGCCTCAATCGGCGGTGAAAGCTACCTCTCTTCCGGGGATTCAACACACTGGTGCGTCTGATTGGTTATCAGATAATGCTTTGGGAGTCCGAGTCTAGCGGGGGTGTCTATTAAAACACTGGATACCATTGCATAATCACTAATTGGATTAACAAGGGACGAAAAGACCCAGCGACCAAAGTTCATCCTACTATGCTTCAGCGTGCTACCTTAATTAAGTACGCCATCTCAAATGCCTTGAGCTACCCACCGATGCCCGACCTGTTTTCGAATAATGAATGTCAAGCCGCAGGGTATGTATTTGAGACGCCATATCAGTGGCAATGAACACTGCTTTAAAATAAGCCCCGCAGTAATACTAAGCGGTGGTGGCCATCCCAACAAACGAAAGTAAATTTGAAAAAATCTTACTATCAGACACGCCCGCCCCGAGCTTACTCGCTCGTCACACATCCCGCCGGTGGCTCAAAGGACGCCACAGGCACGTCAGTGGCCATAACTAGTAAATCTAAACATTTTTGAGTTGTCGGCATTTAACCAGGAAGTCAGGCGCTCTTAGCTCTGTAGACAACTTAGAATAGTGTAGTGGAAAGATTCAAATTGTACCGAGTGTTGTTGTCAGAGGGCATGTTCTGTCATCGTGCTGTATGAAACAGGAGGCAGACTAAGGCAACAGTGCAGAACTGTGATAGGTGACTTCTGTCAGAATGTTAAATACAGCCGCATGCCTATCGCATACGTATCCTCAGCTTGCACATGATTCTGATATCTTTGGCTCCTCTCGGGCTCTATCGGAGTTCCTAAGTGTAACTTACAAGGTATAGCACCGCCCAGGAGGGGGGAGGGAGATATTCTGATCAATCCAGGTTCTATACCAGAACACAGACATCCTAGTTCAAAAGTTGAAATATCACTTCCTCTAAGTCCGGCTTCGATCAATGAAAGTCCTGAAGTCCTTAACAACTTTGGAAAGAAGAAGTTACCAGGCCAACTAGATGATATCAGGGCTAGCATATAACAGACGATCGTAGGGAATTGGAGACCATGCATACTACATATAATATGATGCATTCTTCGCCACTCGGGGGACTAGTACAGACGCCGGCGCGCTTCTGTTAAGCAGCACCGCTGGGTAATAGAAATTCCTTCCTTTGTAACAAAAGCACCACAGCATTAACGTTGGGTCGGATCCTAAATAAATACCGTCATCTCGAGCACGGTTCCTATGCCCAGACTTCAGGCAACAAGTCCTCCATTAGAATTTAGGGGCATCGATTCGATGGCGGTCTTGTACTAAGCCCACAATGTACGTGGAAGTAAAGACATGCTCGGTCGAACAGTTGCAATGAGCACCGATGTCCGTTCCTTGATCGAATAAGTGATTCATTCATAAGTATGACATTAATGAATCCATCGGTATCCAATAATGACGGTTCCCTTCATCGGGACCAATTATTTATTGGCGACGAATCATAAACAAGGCACTTTGAAAATTCATCGAGTGGGTCGCTCGATATTCGCGGGGCCCGTATGCTGCATGTCGAAACCCAAACCGATATCAACCGTAGACTCGGATACACGCGACGATGAATCGGAGACGTAAGTAGGAACCCACGGAAATGCTTCATTGTTGTCAAGCAGAAATCAAAATGGCATCGTGACCGGTACCGGCCGCGCAGGTCGCGAATAATTAAGTGTATATCGCGTCATGAGTTCCGTAGGGTACCTTATATCGCGTCGGTCAACCACGGCGAGCCTCTTCGCAATAGACTTTGCAGGCGCTAAGACAGCGCTGATTGAATGGACAATATTGGAAACACCGATGGACGTTCAGTGGCGGGTGTTTGGAAGGCGTTTGTAATAGGCACGACTACAAACTGAGGACAAATTTCCGGCAAGGCATCCAATTCGCTATCGCCTTCAGCGCCCGGGCCGGCCATTCTCGGAAATCGGTACCGCTTGAGAATAGACGAAGACTTGGCAAGACATAATGATAATGCACCCGGCGAGTAAGTCCCGCATTTCTAGGATACGATTTCAACCTCAGCCCGCCCTTGATGTGCAGACGACCAGGGCCACCAGCAGACCACAAGGTTCCCATCTAACTTTATATATATGCAGAAGATACACGACGCTACAAACAAATAGAGATATCGATACATGCAGGTTAGTATTAGTAGTATAAGCTATCGGTAGAACGGGCGACAGGAACAAGAACAAAGAATTCAGTCCGAACCTATCCCTGCAAGGACTGTGAAGACATATTCCTGTCGTTCCCTAAACGCTTTCAACCTGGTCATACCCAGACTAAGGGCATTGATGCGGTTTGCGAACGCAACGGCTTTTCCCTCAACACTTCGCCTGCCGTTGTCCTCATCCCGGTGGCGATCACTGTATCCAACACCTTCTTCTAAGATTTTCCGGACTCTCTCCATCCTTGGCACTGGTATGTCCCTTCCCTGCTGCGCATACTGCATCGCGGTTTTGTCGTCTTCCGTTTCGAGTTCCTTCAAATCCCTTCCAATCGCCGCGAGTTCCATCATGAACGGCTGAAGCTGGATTGGACAATCCGAAAGCATCAAGGGCTGTCCAAGAACACCAACCACCCCTCCCTCTGGCGTCATAGACGTGGTTGCAACGTCAAGGATTGCAAAAGCCACGGATGCGAAGTACGCACGGGGAGGATCGCGTTTCAACAGAGCGCGAAGGCTAGGCTGTCGATCAAGGGCATCTGCTAGAGACGCATACAATGTCTCACGGATGAACTCAATTGCAGGTGAATTAGGCGCTAAGATGGTGGGAGAGGGACTGCGTGAAGGCCATCCACTTGACTCGCTTGCAACATGTGGTGATAGATGTGCCGGAGACTGTGGAAGTACATCGTGGCCTGGGCGCTGGGGCAACGTTGGAGGTCTCCCGGCGTCGAGGGATGGCCGAGGAGATGTTCGGTGGGACGATGGAGGCGCGTCGTACGAGGGTGGCGGAACAAACGAAGCTCTTACTGATCTGGGGCTACTGAGAGGTTTCCCTGAATCCAAAGCGGCTTGAAGATCAGAGGCGTATTGATCTTGAAAAGACCGCCTTTGGCTAATTTCAATAGCCACAGCACGCAAGTCTGCGGAAATCCCCAGCAATGATGGCAATGGGGGGACAGATAACGGTTCGAGCCCACAGATGATACGTGCTAAATCATGTTGGTGCTCTGGTGCTAGTCCCTGGATGGATGGTACTGATTTGGCCCATACAGAAAGAAATGAAGTGAATGCCGGGGGACAGTTTTCTGCAGAAAGCTCCGTTGGCTCTGACGATTTACTCCGCCGGGGCAGGGGTACAGAAGGGGGATTCGTAGTGCATCGAAGAGCAGCAAAATAGAGACACAAGGCAGGGCCTATAACATGAGGAATAAGAGCCGGTCCCAACACGTCACAGTGAATTAAGAGACGCCATACCGGTAATCATTAGGTCGCCTTCCGCACTACTTAGGATGTTTTCATCTAAGAGGCGTTCAATTTTGGCCTGTGTGAGAGATGATTTGAGGTAGCTATGGAAGCTTTCTTGGATGTGCTGCTCAGAAAGCAATTCTCTACGTTGCGATGACGATCCTTCAGACATGTTCGTGAATCAGGGAGAGGAACAAACAGCAATTACAGCACATCTTTCATCGGCACTGTGGCTGTGAAGAAGTGATGTCAGCCTAGCGCGGCACAGCCTTGCGCTAAGTCGAGGCCCCGGCCCGCACTGTCATCGAATATAGCCTTCCGTGAGTCATGGACGTTGACTTAGCAAAGCTGACATAGTCGCGCTCACGACACCGGAAGGAACCCTTTATTCCGTGTTCCATCGGAGGAGATATCATCAAGATTTTCAAACTCAAAATACATCTCCGCCCTAGCTCTAACTCGTTTTAAAATCTTGTATAAATTTTGCCTATTACAATACAGGGCCAAAAAAGGTGAGGCTTATGACCAACGCGGTTCTATACTTATAGAAATACTTATCGGTGGTTCTACATCCCAAAAGTATGGGGAGGGGAGGAATGATTGTAACAATGCCCGTGCCAGTGATCTAGAATAAGTAGTGAATGCAAAAATGATGTACAGTACTTAGTATACAGCTATGACAATGATGAGGAAAAGAAGAGGGTCACAGGCATCCAAGATGATTTAATACAAGTATGGCTGCGGCACTAATGAGCTAGAGAATCATCTATGAACAGGGTTGGACTCACCGATGAAGCGCCGCCTGCCGGAGGCACTCGGTATCGCTCCCAGTGGTTGGGATCATAAACTTGAGTGGTACTCGCCCAGTGCTCCCCAACCACATTGTCGAATGATGCCGAAATGGCGCCAAAGTGAGGTAGAGTAGGGCCGGCACGAAGGGCCTCGGACGACGCAAAATCATAGTTGCTGATTTGACCATCCGGAAGTTGTGAGGAAAATGAGTGATCGTAACTCGTAGGTTGGAATGCCAGGAGGGAGTCCTCGTGGAACGGAGGAACGTTCTGATTTACGGAATTCTCGAACGAGTTGAATCCTGACCCTGCCACACGGGATCCCGACTGCGACCGAGACGATCCGTAACTTGAAAGAGGTCCGAAGGATGGCTCTTCCCAGCTAGAATGGTCGAGTGAGAAGGGGATAGGTGAACCCGTTGGTGATTTGGAAAACAGCGAGTTCGGGACTTCGGGAATGGGAATCGAAGGCGTGATGGGAGAAACACTCGCCGATGAGGACGCACTTTCGGAATGGGAGCTTCGGTGTGTTGTATAGGAACTGATGGATGACTTGCGACCACCACGGTCAGAATTGAAGCGAGTGATACTGTTGTACCTGGTATGGGCAGGCTTTGTTAGGAGAGATACAATCCCGAGAACAACGAACTCATACCTATTCTTAGCAGAAAGACCCGTTCGACCAGGGAAGTATGTTTTGACGATTTTGGTCCACAGCTTTCCATGCTCGTTAACAGCACTAATCAACAGCGCGTCCTGTAGAAAGGCATAAGTTAATGCCACGCGAGTAGGTAGAATACGACAACTTACCCCCTCGGGGGTCCAGGTCGTTCTGTCGATTGAGGGGTTCAGAGTATCAGTCCAGCGTTTGGCACATTCTATAGACAAGGCGGAAATGTGAGATTTGTGTTGCGTACAGCTAGATCGGGCACTCACGATCACTGTTCCGGGTTTGCACCAACGACGCGACGAGAGACCATCTTGTTCGAACAAGATGAGTACACACTCCAAAGGGGCAGGAAGAACAATATACCTTGTACCATATCGTTCAATAGCTTTCACAAGTCTCTCATCCTCATCCGGCGCCCACCCGCCCTTGACCACGTCCGACGCCATCTTGGCAAACCAACGCTTGCGACAGTCTTTGTTGGTGCGATCAGGAACATGCTTGGCTATAGCATGCCACTTGGAGGGATTTGGGTTACCAGGATCCTCTATAAAACACAGCCCAGAGTCAACATCGGCAATGAGGAGTGTAAAAGCAAAGTAACTGACCGCGTTGTACGGCCTCACGGAGTAGTTGATCCTCTTTCGCAGTCCAGGATCGACGTTCACGAGAGAGCATGTTGACTGCAGCCATGGTGGTGTTGCACTGGAGAAGTTTCGAGGCAGATCAAGCGCTGGAGGATAGATTGACAGCATGGTTTAAATAATCCTCGCTGCCGCTGAAATTGGCCAAATCAGGGAGTCGGAGGAGTGGTGGCATTTCCAACTCCCACGTACAACCAGATCTAAACGAAAGCGTAATTGTCATTGTTACCGGCTTTACGGAGAGGCCAAGAAAAGTATTTTTGGACGGCTTTACAGATAATTTCCGCGTTACTCGAAAAATACTGATCCCGAATATGATCAATATTTGGTCCGCGAAGATAACAAATGGGGATTGATCAATCCTTCACGCTGTACAGTCACAGAGACAGACATATTGTTAGCAGTCGAGCTTCAGAACTTAATGTGAGGCTAGAATCGATACCTTTGCTCTCGACTGTGCCAATTCAGAACGGAAAATCGCACGGATTGACCGAGGAGCGAGGAGAAACGTGAACAAGATGGTTAATGTTGCCGAGGCGTGATCAAGATGATGTTTCACACGGGTGTCCCCGCCTGGATTTCCTTTTTGGATTTACTCCCTCGGCGTAAACGTGCACTCTCCTCCGGCCTTCAACCTAACGTACACCTCAAATTCGAAGAGATTTGCTATCACAACTGCGATGCATCCGATGGAGCATCAGGAGGTGCCTTTTCGGCCTCCTCCATGTTCGTCGTAAATGGAACTTGAACCCTGTTTCAAGATACAGTCGGGCTCGACAGTGCTGCTTGAAGCCTCGCTTGTGAAGACATGACAGCCGCTGTGATTAGAGGTTAATAGGTTGCGCAGTGACCAAAGCGATGACCATGTTTTCGGCTCTCGGTTCGGCTGAAACGAAGCGCTAGCCGGATAACCAATCGAGAGATATATCTATACCCATCTGGGTGCCATGTGTACCTGAGGAACCATCGCCTCTTCGTCACGGCGTAACTTGTAACCACTGTGCCCTCGGGACCATCAGGCGTATTGCGGAAAATCTGCGTCATCGGTTCTCATCTGTGCTTGCAGGGTCACTGGTCTCCAGACTGATCTCTTCGTATGTACGCCTTCTTCGATCTCACGGACTTGTCGTTTTAGTCGCATTCGGGACGCTGCGCAGAACGGCTCTAAGCGGGAAGGAAGGCGTTGCACTATGGTACACGCGAATATTGATGATACGGAAGATCACGTCCGAACCAAGAGATCTCAAGAGCAAGCTATAATACGTTTTCAAACAGTTGTTATTTTGGTCCCTTGAGCTTTGCGCCCCTCGGACCGACCGTGACCCCACGCCAGCCCTGGAATGCAAAGCTAATAGTCAATTATCAACCAAAAATGCGCAACCGATAGCCCTGGGAAATTCAGGATGGTACTCAAGGGTGGTGTAGGTGAATTGTTTCGAAGGCCTTCCGTGGAGATCAAGGCGTTGACATGGAGGTCGATCGAGGTAGGCAACGGCGGATGGTCGGAGCATCGGATATGGGAGCCCCCGCCGCCATTCCGGTAACTTGTCTATTCCAAGTCGTGTTCCGGGATTCAAGGCAAGAAGGTTCGCTCTGCTATGATTAGTTCTTCTTTCCCCACAGACAACCGGAACTAGTCCTTTTGTATTAACGAAAATGAGCGCTGGAAGATTTCGTATGGCATCTCGTGAGTGCATGATAACGAAAGCCCCTGCTCCTAACAGGCTTGAACACTTGCAGCCCTTGCAGGTCGGAATTGAAAGTCAGCATGCAATGCAACTGTTCACGTCGCTGAAAAGGAAACGCGCCGGAATCCCATGATTTGTCGTTTCAGAGAGACGCAGAATGGCTTGCGGGCCTATTTATTTGGTGAAATGGAGGGAACCGTCGGTTAGCTATGGATGCTTAACAAGGTACAGACGTAGGTGCAAGGAAATGAAATATATATGTAAAAGACGTACATCGCAGATCTCCTCGGCGAGATCCAAAATTGACGAGGCTTTGCTTTCCCGATGTGATCAGGATAAAAATGTTTGATCATATCCAAGCAGATAAGACCTCGGAGGAAGTCCACGGCGTCAGGCTCCGATTCAAATACCGGCAAATATGTAGCCAGCCAGCATGGCTTTCAGTCGTGGTACCGGTGCAAGTAGAACCATCAATGCACATTGAGCTTCAACTTAACACCTTCCCCCAAAGTTTTGGTGACGCGCTTATCACATGCCGATTCTCGCTTAAGTTCAACAGCAGTTTCGCAAATGCCCGCTTCCCATTGCTGTATATATTTGAGCCAACCCGCGAGAAGAATCATTGAGCTAAGTATGTCCTGTTAATTGACCCTGCAGCGCTTCGGCAAGACAGAGGTGATGAGCCTCGTCATCATTGCGGGGCTTGAAGGCCTTTCAGATCGCCGAATATAGCCCTGGAAATCCACGATGAAGAAGCCACAGAAAGCAAGCAGGAACAAGCCTCGCGCGTAATAATCATCGCCGAACGTCGCTCCATGATAGTGTGCGAATTCGCCCAATCACGAATCTCGTTGTGCCTAGGTACTGTGGTAGACTCTAGAAAAAGGATAGAATTCTAAGAACCCCAGGGGCCGCGCCACAGTGGGCCAAGCGGAATTAGAATACGGGAGAGATACCAGATGTCACTTGCGTTCATAGGACGCGTTTCTTACCATAAAGATGTATACCGGAAGGGTCCTCAGAACGTGGCTGAATGGAACGGGGTGCAGCAGATCTTGGCCTTGGCCTTGAGGCCTGTACACGGACTAAGGACCATCAAGCTGCAATTGAGAACAGGTATTAAGACACATAGACTCACATGGAAAACAAGTAATCAGATGCCAAATCGTCGCTTAGAGGGTAGACGGGTAGGCTGTCAATGGTTACCGCCCATATATTCCAAACAATGTACGACAGTCCTGGCTGTAAGCGCAGTCTATCGTGTTCGTGTTGAATGATCCGCATTATGAATAATACGATTCCTTACCAGTCTGTGACACACGTCGTTAGTCGGGCGTCCATTCTGATTTAGCCGACGCAATTCATCGCGTAGGACCATGCTCACGTGAAATTACGCGCGCCGTTTCCCAGCACTGTCTATCAGCCTTTAGCGATAACGTGGCAGTGATCGCATGTATAAGCTGGTAGACATAGATACGGTCTCAGTTATGACTGCGGGCGTTGGGGAAACTCACAGCAAAGGAGAGGCACAGGAACTGGGTCGAAACTGTACATCAGACGTAATAAAAGAAATCTTGTGAGTGGCGACTAAGTTTGCAGGCACTCAGGAGAACGAATCGTCAACGGCCTGCTTCTGTGAACGATGGCGGGACTCGGTCTTCGCGGTTGGAACTTTCCACCAGAATGAAGCCAGAGAACAGAAAGGCAAAGCTTAGGATAGACCATGAGAGCTTGCAGTCGAGTTATTCAGTCCAAGTCGCCGTTCATTGCTGGTTTGAAAACCAATAGACCTGTTAGAGAAAGACATAGGCCAATGAAGTGAAGCTTACTGTCTGTATGAGACCCATTTTCCGCTAAAGAGGAAGGAAAGCCAGGACCAGGAACCAGCAGAGGCACAATCACGATGATGGTTGGGTAATAAGAGGTGGCTTGCCAATTTCAAAGATACTTAGATGGGAGTTTCGGACGCGAATATCACGTGATGTGAAAGCAGGAAGAAATTTGAAATGGAACACTCCGAGCGGAACCTATCCGAACATTTTTTTCTATCGTGGGTTCTACCATGGCTGAAATACACGATTCCTTCGATACTATCCTGATTCTTGATTTTGGCTCTCAGGTAGCTTTCTAGGCCATTTTTAAATGTTTTACTGAAAGGTTGACCATAGTACAGCCATCTTATTACCCGACGATGTCGTGAACACAATGTCTATGCCGAATTAATGCCTTGTACGGTGAAGATTCGCGATCTTGACTTCAAGCCTAAAGGTCTCCATTGAAAGTTTTCCAAAGCACCGGAAGTTAACTTGCTTCCAAGGTGTAATATTGTCTGGATCACCGTATTCTGTCTACGACAAGGACTCGCCTCATGTTGACCCGGCCGTATTCGACTCGGGGGTTCCTGTCCTAGGCATCTGTTACGGATTGCAGGTGCACCTGATTAAGCGCCACAGTCGTTTTCCCGTCCTAATGACACATGGCTCTAGGAAATGGCGTGGACCATGAATGGAAAAGTAGCGAAATGCGATCACCGAGAGTACGGATTTGCCCAAATTCAGATCGTCAAGGCAGAAGTTACGGGTTCATCTGCCGGCGCTTTATTCGAGGGTCTAGGGGACGAAATGCAGGCAAGCGTAGTTGTACTTGAAAAATCATGCACTTTCTGATCGTTTCATAGGTATGGATGTCGCACGGTGACCAACTTACGGAAATGCCACCCGATTTCCACGTTATTGGCTATACGAGCACTGCACCATACGCCGCTATCGCTCATAGTGCTAAACCATTCTACGGGATCCAATTCCATCCGGAAGTCACTCACTCCCCCCGTGGTAAACAAGTCATTGGCCAATTCATCTTGCAAATATGCGGTTCTAGACCTAACTGGACGATGGTGTGTGTCTACATGTGCCCTCTCCGATCGTGTGTACCAATACATCTTTAGCAAGAATTTATTGGCAAGGAAATCAACCGCATTAGAGAAATCTGCGGCTCTTCGGGTCGTGTAATTGGAGCGGTTAGCGGTGGGGTGGATAGCACCGTTGCCGCGAAGCTCATGCATGAAGCCATCGGCGATAGGTGGGTTACTCAGTTTCGTCGCCGTGAAGACCTAGCTGAGATATCTCAGATTCCACGCGATCATGGTGGATAATGGTGTTCTCCGCCTTAATGAGGCCGCCCAGGTCGACGAGATGCTGAACAAGAACCTTGGCGTCAACCTTACAGTTGTTGACGCATCCTCACTTTTCCTTCAACGCTTGGAAGGAGTAGAAGATCCCGAGAAAAAGCGCAAGATTATCGGCAACACTTTCATCAATGTCTTTGAGGAAGAAGCAACGAAAATTGAGGATGTGAAGGACGGAAAAGGACGGGTGGAGTGGTTGCTGCAAGGCACTCTGTATCCCGATGTCATTGAGAGCATCAGCTTCAAAGGGCCTAGTGCTACGATCAAGACGCACCACAACGTTGGAGGTCTCCTCAAGGATATGAAGCTCAAGTTAATTGAACCTCTCAGAGAACTTTTCAAAGGTACGACTTACATAACTCTCAACTGATTTCATTCATGTCAGGCATGTATAGATGAGGTCCGGGCGTTAGGACGCCTACTGTCTATTCCCGCGCCCCTTGTTCAACGGCATCCTTTCCCTGGACCTGGACTGGCAATACGGATCCTCGGGCCCGTCACGCGCGATCAGGTCAAGATACTCCAACAAGCTGATCATATCTATATCGAGGAGATTCGTAAAGCTGGGCTATATAATGAGATTGCTCAGGCGTTCGCCGTCTTATTACCTGTGAGAGCCGTTGGAGTTATGGGTGACCAGAGAACCTACGAGCAAGTATGTCCGAATTCTATTTCTCCGCCGATTGGATTTCAGTTGATTCTTGCGTTCGAAGGTCGTCGCCCTGCGCGCTGTGCAATCCGAAGATTTCATGACCGCTGATTGGTATGTCCCGACATTTAATCCATGCAGTGTGCTCAACGAGTGTCGCTAGGTATGTTTTCCCAGCAGAGGTCCTTCGCCGGATCTCGTCCCGTATTACCAATGAAGTGCCAGGCATTAATCGTGTTACCTACGACATCTCTTCAAAGCCACCGGCGGTGCGAATTCTTACCTATGCGACAAAGGCCGGAACTAATCTGAGAATCCGCAGACCGTTGAATGGCTATGAACCTCCTTTGAGTTTCGCGCGGGCGAATTCCATAATCATCCGACATTCATAGTGTAACCTCATGTAGATAGACATCCCGAGCATATTGAAAGTGATAGAATACAACAACAATAAGATAACTTGTATAGCAATTAACATCATTATACGGGAGGAACACATCGACAGTAAAACAGGAACTCGTCCTTTATGATGGCAAGGGAGCGGCAAATGACCCACGACCTCGACCTCGATATGGAAGATTGCCACGGCCACGATCAATGTTAGGAATGAACGCTCCTCTGCCCCGGGGGACGAACCCTCCCCTTCCTCGTCCCGGGTTGAAACCACGAATTGGTCTCGAATTCACAGCTGCGCCGTCCGTAGACGGGACAGATGGTTCCTTTGAGGGCTCAACTCCAGGCACTGACGATCGAGGAGCTCCTGTCGGCACCGCGCCACGTCCGTTTACGTATGCACCACGACCTCTTCGAGGATTCGACATGATGGAAACAGGTGAAAATGGTCTGAGGGAACAAGGAATTAGCATAGTCGATATGTTTCTACGAAAGGTTTACTTCTGAGCTGGCCTAAAACCAGAAGCGGCAGGCTGTCCTGGTGCAGATGGAATAGCGGGGCGCGGGCCGAAACGCGGGTTGAAAGGTGTTGTGATTGCTGGTGGCGGAGGTGCCTTGGGATTGGTAGGCGTGACAAACTGGGGATTGGTCAAGTTGAGACATGAGTTGAAGTCAACCGTTAATCCCCGATACTGTGAACATCTGAATGGAAGAAGAATGTTCGTGATTAGGATGGAAACAACGCATGTAAGGCTTACTTGTCGCCCAATGTAGTTCCTGACATGAATGGGACATCCCAGACCACATCCATAGATTTGGAATTCAACCCGATGACAACGCCTTTAGCGGCCAAGGGCACTGCTCCGGAATCTTGTATCATCGTGACTCTATCTCCAAGAGCAAAATGTTGATTTTGAAGGCGATAAACGGCATGAGCAGGCTTGAGAACCGCCTGCCGAGGGATACCTTTGACGATTGCCTTCTTGATGGCCGTAGAAGACTTAGTTGCGTTGAAGGAGTCGGCCGTTTTCTGGATTTCGTCGACCATGTTCTGTTAGAACACTCAATCGATGTAATAGAACTTGATGAATGAGTGTGGTTACCTTTGTCAGTTGATCGCAAAACAACGATACAGGCTCAAAATCACGGACACCTTGAGTCTTAAGCCAAGCCTTGATTTCCCGGACACGCCCATCGGGGTCTTGCCCTGGCAATGCTTCCGACGCTTTGGCCATGGCTAAGATAGTGTTAGAATATGCACAAACTACGTCTCTATTAGGACCCACCATCGCCGGGCACATCGAGTGAACGGAAGATATCAGGAAACTTCGTCTGCCAACGACATCAACAGTATGTGAAAATCGGTGATTATTAGGACATACCTTATAATCTATTATGAGCTTGATTGCCTTCTCACTAAATTCCCAGTTCCGACCGTCCTTGCGTGAGTAGTCGATTACCTTCATCGACTTCCCTTCGAATTTCAAGCTCAGACCCAGATTGTTCTTCACACCGTCAGAAGTTATAACCATGAAGCTCGACGTGATCTTTGATACCGCACGCCCAGAAATGCCGACCATCTCAGCAGCTCTGAACGAAGGATAATACCGCTCAGAAGTCCGGTCCTGGACAATCGCCTTGAACTTGTCGTTCTCGGTCTTTTCGGTCGGGAAGAACTTGGTAAAGATCACAATCAGGCCCACGGGCATTAATCGGCAAAAGTTACAGAGCACGCACTGCAAGTATGACGGAAAGGGACGTTTCTGTAGTGGCGGAAACTTGCGCAGCAACGCCATAAGCATGCTCACCCAAGAAAAAGATCTTGCTCCCATCGGGAAAATCTTCTGACAGTGGCGGCGCAGGACGTTCAATATACCGGGGATCTTCAGATGTTACATGTCCCAAGGTCATCTGGATGGCCTGCTCCGTCTCTTTCTCATTGTCTTCGTAATCCTTCACGAAAGCACCATCGTTCAGACGCTTTAAACCTACGATGCCTATCAGAACACTGAACTTTATACCCCCAAAGAAGAACGGTACCTTTCAATGGCCGGACGTGGAGAAGGACTTCCACATTTCCCGTGATCACCCCACACTTCTTCGAGTATACCTGCTCTATTCGGTCCGCCTTCATCTTCCAAAAGTTTAAGCCTTGAGGGGAATGTGGTGTTGACACAACTTTCGGTGCGACCCCGGGGACCACGGACATCTTCTCATATTTGAAGAGAGCATCCGAGACCGCCACAACTAAGCCCTCTTGTAAGAAGGGCCAGCCAATGAACGTCCGTTGTCCGACCATGTCATTAACGATATCACCAATCTTGCGGCCTTCGTGTGGATTCTCAATGTGCACGACCATTGATTTATTTCTGCTCTCCGACCCGTGCACATTGACACCATGGAAACCAAGGACTGATGTATGTGGCAGGGTTTTGAGGGAGGGGAACCCGGCCAGTGCATTAGCGCCCAGTGAAACGCCCTCAACCAAACCATCGATGAGGTGCAATCCATTCAGCGTAGGCAGATCGAATGGTTCCATCACACACATGCAACGATGCAGTGATGGAAAGAACCCGGGCAGAGAGGAAGGGTATAGAGTAGGCTCGCCGCCAACTTTATACGAAAATTTGGTGCTAGTACCAAAGCCATTGCGCCGCTTCTCATCAGGTGTCAGTCGATGTTCACGAGCTACGGATTGGATCTTAATAGTCATCAGCGCAAGAATTATGAATAAAGCTTACAGGCCATCGCTTTCAGTAAGCGTTCAGCATCAATGAAAGGAATTTTAACAATTGCTTCCCATTCTTGTTTTTTCCCGTTGAGATCCTGCTCAAACTCTAGGGGGTAGAAATCCAAGATGGGTGAGTTAGGATCATACATCAAATCCTAGAAACCTATCAGCCATCACTAACGTAGATTGGGTAGGCACAACAGATACCTGGTACGCTAGCGGTATGTGATCCTTGCTAGCCACCGGCAGCACTCCCATGAGCTGTTCATACGGTCTGAATGGCTTTCCGAGTTCAAAGTTGAACGTCATCTTGTCTACATTTCGAAGATCTGGAATTCGTCGAAGTGTTAAGCAACTCACCACGAAAGATATCTAGTTCACAAACCTGATATCCTAGGCGCGTAATGATAGTCGTAAAACCATCCCCATGACGCCACTCCACTATAGTAGTAATGCATGACCCATTGAAGACCTTCTACGTATCGATATGTGAGAGCGCCCATTGCCTTCGGATCATCATATGATATGTCTAGTTTTCCCTGATATTTGTGTTCAAGCGATGCTCGAAGGCAGACCAAAAGCCGCACCTTGTAGTAATTCCGCTTCCATTCATCCATTTTTTCTCGGATAGATCGTTCATGTCTTGCGTCAAAACCTCCATCTTCATCCTCATCCATCACAGGCGCCTTTGTATACTTCTTTAAGATCCTTTCAACAGCAGCTTTACTTTCTTCGTCTTCTTCATCGACATCTTCCCACTCTCCTTCGTCTGCATCCTCCTTCTTGTCATCCTCCTGTCCATCCTCCTTCAACGAGGACGTCTCCTCAAAAGCGCCAGGAAATCTTAAAGTAACCAGATTCACGTTCTCGTCGTACTCGTCCCACGTGATGGACAAATGGAGTTCATCTGCCAAAGAACCAATGAACTTCCGTTCTCGTGCAGGAAAGTCGTTCGGCAGTGCCAATTTGCCCTTCTTGTCATTGCCCAGCACAAACTCGTGAACCTTTTCAAAAATCAAGCGCTGCGGGCGCGTCAATACTGGAAATAACAATAAGCGTGCATAAGCGAGTGGTGACACTTCGGCGCACCCAATTTTGACCGTTTACGGGCCAATTCCATTTCTTGTACATGTTTAGATTGTTTTCCTTTGTACCAGTTTAGGTCCGCATACTCCTTCTCGAATACTTCCTGCTCCCACTTGGCCATTTCATCCAAAACCACTTGAAGCCGTAGCAAGTTGATTTTCCCTGCTTCATTGAGATATCCATCTAGCGATATGTCAGAAGTATACTGCAGCGTTAAAGAGTGAAGGCAAACCTAGTCCAGGCAAAACCGTCTTATATACGTCGAACAGTTTCTCCAGGCCATTCTCATGTATGTGGAGATCGGGTAAGTTTGGGAGAAAATCATTTCCCACGAAAACGGCCAGAAGGACGAAGTCATCAATGACACGTTCGAGGCTATAGGGAAATGGTAGCCGGTGTTCGATTTCGTGGAATTCAAGATCAAGATATTCCCTCATAAGAGATATATGCAATAAATAGAAGTTGATACTTTCCAAACTATGAGTTCGTGAGTGAACGTGTCAAAAAAGAAGTAAGGGCGCGCACTTGGTTCCACCTTTCTTCTTCGACGCCGGGCCAAACTTGACTTCTTCACGCAATAAACAAAAATGTGGATCGTGGCTCAACAAGCCAAGCATGATAAGGTCGGCATCCAGGCCATAAAGACAATGTCGGACGTTAGGATTGTAATCGGGTTGTGCCCGAGAAAGTCGAATGTACTCCATGATCTTGTGTTCACCTTCGCCCGGAACTTCATGTCCGGACAAAACCACTTGAACATTTCGCCAATTTGAGTCTTCAGTGATCTTTTTGTTCACAAAATACCGTAGTTGTTCGGAGAGACGGGTCATGAAAGGCGTCCCTGAATCATTGTCAGACCACAAAATGAGGATAGAGAAGGAAGCGCACCGGGTGTGATACAGTTACTATCAAATGCTTTCTCTTCTGGCAGTTTCTCTCCTTTGGCCTCGGCCTTCTCTCTCAATTCTTTCGCCTCCTTTACCGTCCTGAACCGCCGACTTCTTTGTTGATTCATCTTGGCGCGCGGGGCAACGCCATCAACAGCCATGAAGAAGAGTTTCTTGGGCTTTATCTTTCCGAAAAGATGGTCGACATACGCGAAAATAGACGTGAATATTTGTTCCTCTGAGAGTCGGAAATGTGCATCATCGTCATTCGGATGTGAGCCTGGAGATGTGTTACGCTAAGTCCTGGGACATGCATGCATCAACAAAAAACGAACAATTGTGAATGATTGCGTTGAAGTCCAGGTAGAGATTGTCTGTACCAACGGTTTGGTCAATTGACGCTTTCAAAATGATGAAATAGCTTGCCAAATTCAGGTATCTTATTTTCCTGAATAAGCTGGGACGTTAGCGGATAGCGTTCTCTGAAACGCCGTCAGTCTAGTTCGATAATGCGTCATTCTCAGAGCCACGCACGATATGTATCTGAAAAACTGAACATGGACAGGTCACATCGTACATCGGTCTACCAGCCATTTACAAAAGACACGAACCTTGGGAATACCTAAATTTTATGTGTTAAGACAACAACATGAAATGGCTGCTTGACTTACCCATCGTCGGATACGCTTGTAGAGACAGGTAGGAATGAGGCAGCTAGGTTTGGAAGAGTTCAGTAAGTTGATGACTCATCGATTTGTTTCAGGATTCGGTGACAAACAATGCACGATCGCGTGGTTTCAGAATTCTTCGGTAAAATTCAACCTCTTCTCGTATCCACAAGACTCTGGAGGTTTCGGTAAGACGGAATCCCCAAGCATCAATTTGGAAAGTAGATAAATCCGCAGCACCGCCAATTTAGATTTAGATTTGCTTAACATTTACACCTTGTCATTTTCTGATGCTATTAAGTATGTCTGTTGATACTACCACTGCTAATAGCCTCTTGGTGGGCCATGAAGAAACCGAGCCGACTTTCAAAACTGCGCTCTATATTCTTAGCGTGCCACGAATACATTGATGCAGAAGAAGAAATATTGCATCCTCTACCGCAGGAGACTAGATTCTGAAAGAAGCCCTTCAGACTCACGAACGTCAGTGTTTAATTCCGAGAGATACGGAGCAAACATGGATACAGTTTGACATCAAGGATAGGACAGACACAGACACGATCGTGAGATCTCCAGCCATGAGTCCAGAGCAGGTAACAAGAACAAAGAGCTACAAAAGTCCAACGCAGCAGACCAGAATGCAGAAACACAAGCAACATCGTGAACGTATTGAGCAAGAGCTGAGACATGTAGTAGGGTCCAAAAGCAAACAGAGTCGTGTAGAAGGAACTAGGAATCAAAGGTCGCTGGTGGGAGCACTCTCTGATGAGCACGGTGGCGACGACGACGACGAGGGCTCGGATGAGGAGCCAGGCTTAGCGGCCTTTTTTCTTCCTCAGTCTCGGTGCCTTGCCTCGGTTGGGATTCTCAGGAGAGTCTCTCCATATCGCAGCAACCTGGATGTATGCGCATATAGACAGGTAGAGACATGAAGAGAACCGAGAACGGACCTCCTTCATCGCATCCGTGGGGGCTCTATCAGGATTCTGTTCCTTCCAAAGCTTCAACTGGACCGACATGAAGTGTTGGTATTTTGAAGGCTCGCGGGGTGTCTTGACTTCCTTGACTGCCCTGGTATAGGCATTGTGTCGGTGAGGCGAAAGGCGCGTCTACTCACCGGTTTTGGTCTTGGACGCTTTGGACGCGGCTTTGACAGAGGAATCTGAGCTAGTTCTTGGAAAGAGACACTGAAAATACCTTTGATAGCTTTCGGCATGAATGACACGACTTTAAGGGCAGTTGAAGAGTGATGGTGGTGGTACGAGGTTAAGCTGAGACGCGTCAAAAAATAGAAGCGCGTCATACATGTTTCAAGTTGATCACGCGCAGATGGTCTGTGCGCAACACGTGTAATTTAAAGTCCGCTGATGTCAGTATTTCAACTCGACCGACTGCGCAACGACCCTCAGTAACGTCCGCCCTTTCGGGTTCTATTTTCGCTCTTATTTTTTTCCCTCCCCGAGGCAATTCTCTTTTTGGCATGGCCGCCGTCATTCTTTCTTTCGCAGTCGCTGCGCTTTCGGCCCCCTCTGTTGCAGCCCAGGCTGTCACAGGGACCTTTCCGGCAACGCCCCTAGCATCGAAGCATTATGCTTATCCTTCTGAAATAGTACGCTCCACAGTTTTCACATCTGCATTCTTGATTTTGAGCGTAAAATTTAGCCCTATAAAGTTGATACCGACCAAGGCCTGATTCGAGGAACGCAGTTTGGTTACAACCAGTGCAATTCGACCACAGAAAACCAAGACTCGCTTTGCCAAACGTCTTTTTTGAATGCTCTCGATGGTAAGAACTTTACTTTGCTTTGTCTACGCCTTTTCTTTCTAAGACTTTGTTCAAAGATTTCTGCCTGTGGGCTCCGTCTAAGCCAAACAGCACTATCGCCGACACTGAAGGCGAAGAGGTTGCGTGGTGCACTAAAAAAGGCCGTGGGACACGTTTGATGCCAGAGGGTACCTTGCAAGGTGTTCAGTTCATGAAGACACCAGGGTACCTTCAGGTTGTTGGTTTCATTGACCAGACAAAAATCAATATTCAAGATGGCGACTTCGGAGGTGAACTGGATCCTCATGGTGCTGATCTCGTAAGTTCTCCCACCTACCCTTCACAACTTTCTCCGTGTTGATGATCATTTTTAGCGTGGAAATCCCATGGGCGGTCTTGTGTACTCATTCGGCTGGAGCGGCAACAACAACACTTTCACGCAAGCTATTGAATGGCACAAGTGCGCCTTTCTCTCGAACTGTTGTGATCTTCTAACTAAGAAGTATCTAGCTTCATGGGTGGTAACGCCTTTTGCTTCAAGGTTTGTGATCCATCTGGCCCCAACCCAGCCGATCTCTGTCAACACATTTACGACCGTATCGGCTGTGCTTACAACGCCCCCAACAATGCTCAGACAGGCGTCTTCGAGTCGTGCCAGGGCGATAACCAGGATCCTCCCGGTGTCTATACCTCGAACGGCGTTGTCATGACCTACACTCAGCCTGCCGAATCTCTCGGCGCCATCACTTCCATGCCGTACACCGCCAGGGTACCCGCATCCAGCAACTGTGTTACATTCGCAAGCACTGCCTTGTTTACCGACGGACCAACCATAACTAGCAGCGCATCTACCTCTGCGAATACCTCGGGATCCACATCGAGAGGTGGTTCGTCTGGTGCTTCTGGTACTAGCCGTGCAGCTTCCGGTACCGCCTCTGGTGCTGGTGCATCGTCGACTGGCAACGGTGCTACCCAGGTGACGATTTCAGGTATTGCGCTGTTGTCCATCATTCTGTCTGCTGTGTACCTTTCATGAGTTACGCACGATTCGCCCTTTCTCATGACAAAGACATTTGTTACCTCATGACTTTCAGACCATCGTCACTCGTTTTACCCGTGATTTACTTTTGTTTACTTGGCCGTACTCTACACACATGGACCACTAGCGTTTCTCTTCCCGTAGCACAGTGTTAATCAGTATTTCTCGACTCGGTGTAGTTGGCAACTGTATCCCGGACAATTTGCATTGGCAGTACTGAACGTAAATTTGCTGTGGTGCCGGCCGATGAGACATGTGGGGTGACGTGATCAAATACTCTGCGGAGCCGCTCGTATTTCTCCAGTGCTTCTTAAGCCTTTCTACCAATCACTGCCACTGGAAGTACTCCTTTCTCCTCCTTTCTCTTGCGGGCGAATACGCTTTTGTCTAGCATCGTATATTTAACTGCATCTATTCGGCAGTTTGGGCGCGTCTCACGTTCTCACGTTACCCTAGTGCAATCTAATTCTCACTCTTTGACACGAGATGGCTCCCAAGGCAATGAAGTTCAAGCGCGCGCTCAAGAGCGCTGCTCGCTTTCCTGTGCGCGGTGCTGGCACTCTTGTTGGTGGTGGCCGTGGGAGCGGGCGCAATACGCTTTCGCCTATAACAGGAGAGGACCCAATAGTGATCCTCAGGCTGCAGATTCTTGGCTGCAAGGACATGTTGGCTAAGGATAGGAACGGGACCAGTGATCCGTGCGTATACAGTCTCATTTCACTATCGTGTGATAGGAACTTACTACGTGCCGCTAGATTCATCGTCGTGTCTATTTTGAACTCACGATTCCAGACTCCTGTGGCGAAGAAGACACTTCAACCAATCTATGCGCCCAAGGATGCGACTTTTGACTTTCCCATCTATCTCTCCCTGGCCGATAGGCTGGGTGTCTTGGAGATGGTGGCCTGGGATAAGGATATATTGAAGAAAGACTACATGGGTGAGGTTGCTTTGCCTTTGGAGGACTGGTTCGCGAATAGCAGGCCGTACGGCTTTGATGAGCCAGGTAACATGGTATGTCAATCGTTTGCTTATCGGACGCGTGTGTCGAGCCACAATCACTCAGGCTTTCTCATTAAACCTTGTTTCGACACGAGATGGAATGAAAGCCGCCGGGACTGTGCAAGTTAAACTCGGTTTCGTCTCGCCGCCCAAAACACAGATCCTTCTGGAGTTCGAGGAGATCTTCTCAGAACTCATCAGACGTTCTCGGCCTTCTTTAGTATCTGCACCACCTGTAAGTCTCGGAAATCTGCCGAAATATGTGCTTCATTTATATAACTTTGTAGACCGAAGGTGTTGGTACCGTGCGCTCTCACGCCGGAGTGGCTGACTACTACGAAGATGACGGCGGTATCTCATCGGATTCTGACTCTGACTCTTCTGACGATGAGGAGTTTGCCGACGCTCTAGACGACAACGATCCCGTCCTAACCCCCATGCCCAACACCGCGCCCACAACCCCAGCAGCTAGCTTCTCTACTGGTCCCACTTCGCCTCTTACCCCTACCAATACCCCTGCATCACAAGAGACCGATACTCATCCTTCTGCTCCTCAGCTCGAAATTACACCAGCTTCGCCTGTGGTAGCGCCCCAAACAAGCGGTTCCCTTCACCAAAAATTGGGACACCCCTCTCCCAGCTTCATGAGAATGAAGTTTACACGACGGTCGACCTCGACCTCAAACCCGTCCAGCGAGACTTCTGATACAGGGACGCCTCCAGGTACACCAGGCTCAGACCTGGAAAAGGAGAAGAAGAAAACGGTTCAAGCGACATTGGGGCACAAGCTCTAGCAGCACACCGGGCACAAGCAGTGGTAGCGGTAACGAAGGTGGTGGGCGTATGAAAAGGAAGAAGCAACCGTATAGTTTCAGTGGTCCAAATGACATTGTCGGAATCGTTATGTTGGAGATCAAGTCCGCCGAAGATCTGCCCAAATTGAAAAAACAGTGAGTAGGGCTTCGTTTGCGTTGGAAGAGTACTGATTCGAATTGATTTCAATTTCGCAGTGACACGCACGGGGTGGGATATGGATCCCTTTGTAGTCATTTCATTTGGCAAGAAAGTTTTCCGGACCCGCGTTATTCGTCACTCTCTCAGCCCTGTTTGGGACGAGAAGCTGCTATTCCATGTTAGGCGATATGAGACAGCTTTTAAAGTCCAACTCACTATCTGGATTGGGACAAACTCTCGTCCAATGATCACATTGGAGACGCAAGTTTCGACCTCAAGGAATTGTTGGATAACGCGCCCCAGGCCGATGAAGAGACTGGGCTATACCCTGCCACTGACGAAGATCAAGCAATGACGGACTTCAAGCTGCCCTTAACGACCGGCAAAGATATGCCCTGGGAGGCAAGCACGCGCCAGTCATCTCTGTTCGGTATGTGATTTCACCTGTTCCATATTCCCGACTAAGGTGTTTTTGAATGATAGGGCCATGTACCAACCATATGCTGCCCTCCGTCAACGTTTTTGGCGACAGTTCCTCAAGCAATATGACACTGATGACACAGATCGTTATCTCACATTGAAATTACTTCTATGCTGGATTCTCTCGGTTCGACCCTCACCCGCTTGACTGTCAATTCGTTTTGGACACGTTTCAACAAAAATTCTCATACGGACGAGTTAACCATCGCCGAAGCCTATCCAATGTTTGGAAGCGGAATTAGGTCGACCTGATAGTGAAAAGAAGAGGTTAGATGCCGATGACGCCCTTCTTGACAGCAGCGTTAGTGCGACGCCCATGATTATGATGTCGGACAGAGAAGGGAATGAACTCCCATTGGACCACCTTGACTTCTCTGGGCCTCCAATGAGCATCTCCGTGGGCCCGGAAACCAGTGATGTGGTTAACGGCGCGGAGATGAAAGCACAACCAGCTGCTTCAGGGTCATATACAACTGAGCCTGCACAGCAACCTCTTGTACATGCTGCTTCGGGGACACCTACGGGTGAAAGTGCTGACCCATCGGCGGAATGGCTAGGCAGGGCTCTTATTCATCTTCTGAACCGAGGACGAGTCTTCTGGCCCGGTACTCCCGAATCCGAGGCCGTGCCTCCGAAGAAGTCCAAGTTCAGGAGAGGGACAAAATCCAAATCGAAGTCTGGTTCTACATTATCCGCTGCCAGTTCTTCAGGTTCCGAGGCGCGTCGCTCGAACGTGTCATCAATGTTAAGAATTGTCCACTTTGCCATCGACCCAGGCTCAATTCGAAGGCCGAAGTGATATCATCACACATCTTGCCTCTGTGCAAGCCAGGATTGGAACAAGGTTGACCGCATAGTTGTCGGCAACTTCGTTACTGCCAGCCAAGCTCACGGAAATGGTACACTAAGATCATCGGCAAGATTTCGAGCGGTGACTATAAGCTTGGCGCTGTAAGCATCTACTCATCATATCGATGTATCGCTCAAACGATTACAGAACTCCGCCAATATCATCGTTCAAAACAGGATGACAGGTCAGTTGGGAAGAGGAGAAGATGCAGGTATACGTAAGGCTAGGTATTCGATTGTTGTACAAGGTGGGTTTAGCTCGGATTCCGTTGGTATGTAACGCTCATATGAACATCAGGGCGCCAAAGGTCGAATGGAAGGTAACGGAGGTATGTGTTTTTTCTCTTACTTATAGCTAAAATTGATGTTTCTGCGGACAGCTCGGCGCCTGTTAAAATCCCTGTCGATCAAACAAGGAATCAAGTATGATGCACCTGAATCTGCCCGCGACATTCCTGCCTTCATTGAATTCCACGGACTCAAGGTGGATGAGATTCTAGATCCCTGGATTCTTTCAGTATGCGGGTCTCTT
>JAUEPU010000201.1:0-83300 GCA_030435615.1 Armillaria luteobubalina
GTCATCGATGCAGATGTTCTGAAAGTAGTCATCAAATACATTCAAGTTTCCATATTCAATCCGTGATCAGAAAGCTACTCCCACTGTCATTCGCATACGCTTTTACCTCTGCTTCATCTACTAGCTGATTCGAATAGCTTTTGACAATCACGCATCCCCAAATCTCCATCAACCATACAAAAACGAAAACTCCAATCAAGACACCTTTCATCACGGATACACCCTTTTGGCATGCCTCAACGACCAAATCATCCTGGGATCCGTTGACGCATGACCTTACACTGTCGGGTGCGTCTTTGAAATACCGATAGATGGAGAAGGATCCGGAGGCGATGCTGAACACGACATGGACGATGAGGATGACATAGAATGCCTTGATTAAACCAATGCGTTTGATGACGGCGCCTACCAATCTGTTTCCTGCGGTGTCAGCATGTATCCACGCGTTTGTGGAGGCTCCACTTACCCGCCAAGAGATAGAACTGCGTATAATCCATATACGACTACCTGAATAACATACGGCAGCTTATTCTTGATGTCGCCACCTGGTTCCACAGTCAATAGGGGAGGATGCAGTAAATAGTTCCAATTCTCACCTAGGCGACTGTACTGAATGACTCCGGCCACAGCGATAATACCTCCCAGCATCACGCCCAACACTCCGATCAACTACAAATGGTGCTCAGCATTCTCGAACTGGTATTCCGAGGACAAATCCCTTACCAGGACCCCAATCCGCACGGGAAGGCAACAACAGAATTTGTTCGATTTGATGCGAATAGCCATTTGACATGAAAATTATTCGTAAAGTTCGTGAATTCGTGAGCGGGTACGTGAGTTGATCAGGACCAGCCTGTTCACCCCGTCAAAATCGCTGGTTCGCAGTATATATGCTCGGCGCCTCTACCAGTGCGGGAATGAGGCGTAGTATCCTTGACATGTTGTCTATGTTACTGCCTACTAGGTAACGAAGTGTCCGAACTGCATTCACGAGCACCGGTTACTGTAAACAAACCTCTTCTTGGCTGTCAAGGACTTGTGTGGCGTTGAACACCTCTGGAGACGTCATCGGCCAGCCTTTCATGCACAAAGCCTTCATGTGTGTACAGTGCCAACCGGCACCTCTCATCGCAAGACTTACCCTAAAAGGGTGCAAATTTTGCAACTGTATCTACTTTCCAACAATTAATTTTTAGTACTTAAAAACACTTATTCTATGTTTGTATAGTAGTAAAGAACCCCAATCGTGCTCCACTAAGCTCTGGGAGTAAGTCAAAAATTTCGACCTCTGAGAAAGTGAAACACGATGACGTCATTACCTAATATGGAAGGTATTTCCATTTTTGGTAGCCCTACGTGGCTTCAATCTACCGGTTTATGATCCAACATCCGTAAGGGCCTGTCGTGGGATTCTACGATGGCTTTTGTACTTCTTGACAGCATATTCCGCTTGCCATACATTAAGATTAAGTCTATAATGAGCTGTCATCCAGCATACAATTGGCAAACAAATCAAAAGTACAAGTTCATACCTTGGCCCATATGCATCCATGTAGCGATAACAATGTTGGATGTACTTTTTGGATGTGAAGCATTGTGATCTTGTCCAAGCATTCTGGTACTAGTGTTTTCGCTCATGCCTTGAGATCTGTCTTGACTGACAGGATTTGTTGTGTTTGATGGCCAGGAATCAGCAGCAACAATACAATTTTGGGCAAGCCGGAACGTAAAATCAAAAGTGTGAACAGGCTTGTATGAGTACGATTTGATGGGCACGTCCTCCTGCATGAAATCAGTGTGGACATAGATCGGATCAGCAGCAATAGCAGAAGATTCTTTGGGATCAAGAATTCTGTGTTTGATGTTTTCTTGGTTGGTGGCTGCTGCCCCAGCTTTTTTTTCTTTTTGGGCATTGATTATAGAAGGAGGATGTAACTTGGATGTCGAGTAGACTAGTCCACTGCCACCGGTAAAATTTGTTCAGGAGGGTCGAAAAAAGTGAAACACCGTGGGAACGAATTTCTTAATGCGGAAATATAACTTTCTCGACGTAAATCACATTCTTTTGGGGGGTTTCTTCCCAAATTTTTTTTTCCTAGCATTTGTAAGAATTTATTTTACCCTAAACAAGGCGTGTTGGAGAAGTGCCGGTTGGCAACTGTATGATGGTGACTACGGTCAGCCGTCTATCACCGTACTCGATATATTTATCCCATACCATACTCCAGCATCGCCACTGTAGCCGTTGTGCTCCATTGTTACGTAGTAGCAGTTTCCACAGATCAATAATAGTCATTACAATTGGATATGCAAGTACAATAGGGTACACGACTGACAAACGGAAACCAATAGATACACAACTGGTAAAATGAGGACGCACGATACACAAGACATGATTTTCTGTACAATTACACACAAAGATGGCACAAACTAATATCTGCTGGAGCGAGACCTAGATCTATGGTGGTGTTTATGATGGCGATGTTTCTTGGGCTGCTTCAAGACGACAACCTGACTCTGCGGCACGCCTGCGGGCATAATCTGGGCCTGAGGAACCCCGCCCATCATCATACCCCCGGAGTATGGGGTGTGGGGGTAATGTCCAGGCATTGACATGGAGGCGCTCCGACGACGAGGGTTCATAGCCATAGGTAGTTGTGTAGTAACATATCCACCACCACCCATGGGTCCGCCTGGGTCAGAACCAGCATAGGCTGTTCCTCCGCCGTGCATCGACATGGGCACGCCTCCCCCGTACTGCGACCCGGCATATTGTCCTGGATAAGATCCGGGCTGTCCTGGATAAGACCCAGGTTGTCCGTATGATCCATAGCTCCCAGGCTGACCATAAGCTCCTGGTTGGCCGGGGTACGTCATCCCAGGTATTGGGATAGGCATCGCGGACGATGCGCTTGTCATTCCACCCCCTGAATAGGGCATGTTGTATGAATTTACTGAGAGAGACCGGCCTCGAGAACGCGATCGCCCGCGATGGTGTCCATGGAGAACGTCGGAATCGTACTCGTATCTGTCGTCGTACGGGTCTACCTGGGATCCGCGTCCTCGGTAATCGTCATCGTGATCACGGCTCTGCAGATCCAAGTTAATTGTGGAAACGTGAGGGAGGCAAATGATACTTGCCCAATAAAATATTATCGATGCGGTCATCGCTGCAGCTTCTGCTGCGGCTGAACGAGCGTAATGGTCCATACCGCGGGATGCACAGCCCAATAACCGTGAAGCTACATTCAAAACTCAGTGAGTAGGGTGGCGGGGTAAGACGGGAGTAACTAACACTCCGCCACAGCAAGACCGATAAGAGCCTCTCGCTGGCCTTTCAAAATCGCCACTTAGTGGTTCGTATATGGAGCTATTGTGGATCCATGTACGATAGGCCTCGTAAGCGGCAGCGTGGCCTATTTCTTGTGGGAGCATTTGGTTCAGTTCACCCTAGAAGATTGCCATGAGTGGATCACGTATATGGCCAATGCGAAAGAGTTGATACACACCAGACCACCGTAGGCGCGAGAGTGCCAATGTCGGGCTTCGTTTATGCCCACACCGAGGCCTCCAGAGTTGGCGCCAAATTCTCTGACACGATTCCAGGCATTATCAAAGAGAAGTCTGGATGAAGGAGACGTCGTAGGAGAGAGCGAATACGTTGAATGAGCACTGGGAAACATGACTGTAGGAGGATATGCTCACGGATCAGCCTGATTCAAGGCATGGGCACGGTAGTAGTCCATGCCACCCCCTGTGGAAGGGAAATCAGCAACGTGCACCATACATAAGGAGGTTACGAAATACACACAGGATGGCTGAGGCTGAAAAGTGGGAGCAGGTGGTGCCCCCGAAATGGAACTAAATGGGAGAAGGGTCGTCAATACACGGGAACCTGGGGAATCGGAGAAACTTCAACGGATACCTGATTGGACCCCCAGCCGGGGGCTTGGTGGTAGTAGGCGTAGGACATGAGGAGGGGGTGCTAAGATTAATGTCAATCGCGATTGGAACCTCCGTTATTTATACCCCCCGGCTGTCCGGCCCAGAATAGAAGGACACATTGACGTCATACGCGTAGCAATGGTCATGTGGTCTGCACGGACGTCGACTCGTATTTTATGGCGGCTCCTGCTGGTACGTGGCTCGCGGCACCTTGCCCTTCTACCACTATCTCATCGCATATTCCAGACTATTCTGTATTCGCAAGTCCTGAATTCGACCCCAACGACTACGCTAACGCCGTCCTAGCGGGCGAGCCATATGTTCTTCCATCCGACACACGTACAAAGCCTGTGCTACCCTCAACCAAGGTTGCCGAGACGCCAGGAAAGGAAGAAATCTCCATAGCAATATCGAAACTCACCTTTGGCATTGACGATGTCTCCAAGCAAATAAAGGCTCTTGTGGGTGCCCATTGTCATTCGGCTCATTGTGTTATTCATTATTTTTGGATCTTAGGTAACCAACCACCATCAAGACCTTCTCTCTCAGGCAGCAAGTGCAAACGAACTATCCGGCTCCCTTACTTCTGTTCGCGCCGGACTTGCCGACCTTGACCATTCTCTCGAAAAGTACGTCTTGTGGTACCTTCAGATGCCACATGTTACCTATTCTATCCCTTAACAGATTACGCGTCAAAGTTCGCGTACCATATCAGTCCCTTCAAACGAATGTCTCCCGTCTCCAGAAACTTCAGCAGGCGTCGGATGTTCTACGTCGCACTTCTCGATTTGTGATTCTCGCTCGCAGACTTCAAAACCAGATGGCCGAGATGGAGTCCGGCAGTAGCACCCCGGATCAGCCGTTGCCACTTATCCGAAGCAAATCCGATGAATCTGCATTGGGTCAAGACCTCGAGGATGGCAAAGAGCGCACTATCGCAAAGGCAGCGCTTAGTATCGCGGAGCTTGGTATGTCCCTAGGCCCATCAGTTTCGCGGACTTGGTTGACCTGGCTGCAGCGTCGCTACTGGGTGGCTCGGCCTCATGGGTGTCCGAACCAAACCGTCAATCGGACGATTTTGAATCCCGAATATCTCTGAGGTCGGTTAATGCCATTGCCGTTCATGTACCCTATATCGAGGATGCCCGGGCCAAAGTCACTTCAGAAATGGAAATATGGTTTTTGACAGGTTTGACATCACTTGTAAATAATTCTCTTCTTTTCTGTTTTTCTGCGTGTTTAATGAACCCTTCTAGAATCAATCTCTCCTCGCGTCCTCCCTTCAAACAGCCTACAACCTTCGGGTTCTTCCTGAACTAGTTCAGAATCTCATATTGGAGTTGTCACAAAGCTGTTGACGATCGAATACGAACTGCCTTTGATCTTTCCAAAATCTCCAAAGAAATCTTGTCCAAGGTTGGCACCTAAAGTCCATACAGACGGGCCACTGATACTTCAAACAGATTCTGCCCCATCACCTACGCAGTATAAGTCCCGCGTGAGAACGGAACCAACTAATCTGACCGCGCCGCAATGGACAGCTGCTCTTTGGGCTCGATTAGAGGTGATGGTACAGGACATGGCTGAATGCTGCGTAAAGGTGAGGAACGTGTACTGCTGTTCGCGGATTGCTACCCGTTGAATATCGATAGCCGCCAGGGTCCTTCCTGGACAGCAGGTTTTGGTTTTTTTGTTCATATTCAATGCTAACAACGGCAGCTTAGGTGTATACTTTAGAAAGGGTATTGAAGATAAAGAAAGATACTATTTCACATGTGGTATTTTTGGACGAAGCCATGAAGGTCAAGTCACCTCCTACTTCTTACAAAAAAACTTGCTGACAGTTTATTGCGTATGGTTAGCTTCTTGAAAACAAACCTAGCGCTACTTTCTGGACCGCGTTGGCCCGTTCACTGGAGAAGAATACGCGGGATGCCGCCAGAAGTAAGCATCTACTTGGATGATAATGATCATCTTTAGCTTACCGATGTTTAGGCTCAATGTTTCTTCAACAAACACTGAGCACGGGATACCCAAGACTTTTGAGATTATTCCACGAGTTTTTTGCCAAAATCGCCGTTCATACAGATACAACTTACATACACACTTACCAAAGGTCCGCTTGTGTATCTTTTCCGTCACTAGGACACGTCTAACCTATATTCAGTCCAGAAACCGTGATTGTCCTTCGCGCCCTGTCCAATTTCGAATCACTATATCTTACACGATCCTCGACTAAACTCAATGAGTCCGTTAGTCAGGCATTCTCTGGTGAGGTACGGACTCCACCAGGAATGGCCCAGGGCATCAACATTGCGCGCACTGTGACCAATGAGTTGGACTCTGCCAGATTCGATCCACTGCTTGTGAAAGCCGTCGCTAAGAGCGCTACGGCGAGTATAGATATGATTGTATCTAGAGTTGATGGTTCAGTGAGTATTCCCCTGTGAATGCAGGCGCTTGCATGACTCTTCCTCCTTTAGCTCTCTCGGGATCGGTCTTCTGTGACCTTGGTAGGACCCTCAGCGACACCACAACAGGCTATAAATGGCTCACTGGCAACATTTCTATATCATACGTGGTTACTGCTATCACAACTCAGAGAAGAACAGAAAGAGGCGGTCTTCAGCATCATTAAGCCTAGTGTTGATGTACGTCCTGCTCTATCTTCAAGGCCTAACGTAACAAGGATCGTCAACAGAATTTGCGCACTGCGTACGAACGCATTGTCAATCCTCTGCTCACCGCCATACGGCGTGAAC
The DNA here is from genome assembly GCA_030435615.1 of Armillaria luteobubalina. Classification (NCBI taxonomy): domain Eukaryota; kingdom Fungi; phylum Basidiomycota; class Agaricomycetes; order Agaricales; family Physalacriaceae; genus Armillaria; species Armillaria luteobubalina. Next base: position 6,708 of record JAUEPU010000201.1, read on the forward strand.
TCGGCGCCATCATATCTAAGATGCATCGTTTTGATTTTGGTAGATCTGCAGACCCTATGGCGGGCATGGGCGGGACAAGTCTGTACATGAAAGACCTCGTGGAAAAGCTGGCTTTCATCAAAACCGAGATATTCAGCAAGTTTGGGATCGGAGATGAAAAAAGAGCATGGTATGTGTACGCTCATTTCTTTCGGTCTTTTCTAAGATGTGCGATAATCAGGATAATGTCGCTTGTGCAATACATCATTAAGACTTTTGTACTTCATGTCTCTATTGTCAAACCGCTTGGAGAGGCAGGTAAATTGCAGCTTACCAGTGACATGACAGAGCTAGAGTTTTCCTTGAGCGCCTTTCTGGTGGAAAGCTCACAAGAGAAACGAGGTGGGAACTTGGAGAGTGTGGGACCGGAATACAAGATGCTTCGAGCAATGCGGTCCGTATCAGCACGTCTAGCAAAAATGGGTTTACGAAGAGACTGACTTCTTATTCTAGGCCACTTTTATTCCTCGAAAACTCCCAATTGGTGTTGTCACAATACACGACCGGTTTGCCTCCTCTCATCGTGTTGCACCATATACTTGTCCGATCGCCGATACCACTGCCTCATAGTCTCCATGGATGGCAGGAAGCGGAATATGTCCGATGGGTTGATGAACACACAGAGGAGGAAGCGTGGACTCTCGTAGATGGTGGCCTATCTCATTGGGAAAGGACGACGGAGAGTGAAGGTAGTGAAAAGGAAGATGCGATGCAATACGTAAATTTAGCACGAAAAGTATTAGCTGCAACACAGCCCTTGTAGTTTGGAGATATGCTCATCCGTTTTTCTACGACCTCCGCTGGGTGAGCCGTTGGAGACCAAGATTGTTAGACTATAGGATACAGGGTACAATACAAGTAAGATTTTGCGAGTAATAATGTACATATGCTAAATGTTGAGATATATATGTAGATCGGCTCTAAATGGGAGAGGTGGGATAAACAAATAGGTTGAGGGCATCATCCGAAGATGGACACTGTCCAGCAGGCGATGATGAAGGTGGCGAGAAGCGCATCTTTTTAGGGGAAGTCGGCTGATGCAAAATAGTCCGACTAGAAACAGCGTTGCGCAATAAGGACGCAAATGCCAGCGATTGGTCTGTAGGGTCCCATTCATCACAGACGAGGGTTGAATCGGATTCTTCTGAAACGGAGGAGTACACGCGTTTCAAACGTTTCCTGGGTGGAGAGAGATCACGCGCCGAACGGATCCAGCACCCCAGGATAGGCTCCCACACAAAGTGACCATCGCCATTGTCTTCCGTCCCAAAGCAGCGCTTCTCGACGTCATCGACCAGTTCGATCAACTCTTGTTGGTAGACCATCGCCTCAGCTTTCTCAATACAGAGAGAATCCGACAAACGATCGACGTGACAGAGTGTACAGGATAGTATGGAAGCGTGAAGCAAGTGAAGATTGTGAGCATGCAGCGCTGTTGAATACTTCTGTAGCTGCGCTGTGGAATGCCGAAAGTTGGGAGAAGAAACGAACACATATTCAACCAGAACCTCGTAAGTTGATGGAGAAGGCGCCACTTTGCGTAAATACACTAGCAGTGGATGGCGGCGGCTATTCTGGCAGTTCGGCAAAAGCTGAGTGCTTACACAAGCAACAGCACGACGCAACTGATGGACCCATCCTGACTGGCACCGATCCGTATCGAATTCATCACAGATGCCAATGAGATCGAGTAGCGCGTCATGATGCAACTCGTTTAGCGGCAAGAAATGACGGTAAATCCAACGAATTAGTTTCACGGACAAGTCTATAATGGATTGTTCATCGCAACTTGCCCTAATTAGAAACTCTATTAGGATGCGAGCAGCACGGACGAAGAAGTCTACTGGGGAACTGAGGATGAACCGGTCTATAGATTTGGAAAGCCAGATATTTGCTGTACGAATGGTGGGCAGGGAATCGCCCATTATTTGCAAGAACATCTTTTGTGTATGTCCCAGGTTAGCACACCATCGTCCACGAAGCTCGGTGAGAAAGTCCGAGTGCGAAGGGTGACAGATGTGATTGGATGATAGGGCGAGGACTAGAAGGGCGCTCAGAAGCGTCTCAGATTCGTGTAGCAACCTTTCCTCCATGGTCACGTTGAGTAGGATTCTGTGCAAGGTTGCATGAGGAGGACAGACACTAATGATCAAGTCTACTGAATGAGCGAGTAACATCCGCCTACATGTTTTTGATGAGGCATCGAAACAACTATAGGGGACCAACAACTTACCGGCGATACGAAGCGGGTACTGCTTCATACAGCAGCTCTGCAGCGTCTTCTTCAATATCCTGTTCTCCTTCACCATCCTGCTCGTCCCCGTGTTCCATGTTCTGACCAATCACAGTCGCGCATAAAGCAGCAAGTGTGGTGTCGGATGATAATTCTAGCGGTCGTGTGTTGAGCACCAAATCACGGAACGCGTCGCGAATAGCATATATTTTGCGAGACAATTCCAGAACGGTGCTGGAGTTACGGTCGAAAATGAGCCTGGAGGCAGCAGAGTTAGGCGGGGGAAGCAGTGAAAGAGGTGTATCAGAGCAACTCGTTGCTCGACGACATGAATAGGTCGCGACGTGAGCTGTGGACACGGTGCCGCAGAGTTGCAGCGCCTGGCATCGTACACGCAGTGAGCGCAAAAGGCGGGTGATACGCCTAACAGAAAGTCCGTCGGAATCAGTGGCAACCATTGCGGTTGTTGGTGAAGCCGGCGTGGCAGTGCTGTCGCGTCAAAGCGGCGCATACACAAGCACAAACTTGCCAATCTTTCAACACGACCGTCACATGTCCTCCAAGACGTTGAACAAGGACAGCAAGCCATTACCGCTCAGCGACACCCTTCATGATCTGGCTTTGCTACGTGTGTCAGGTGTAGATCTATCAGGTCTTGTTCCGTCATCCCCAGATGCGACGTCGACAGACACAGATGTCGGTCGATCTGTCCAACGGTCGCATGATTTCATCCAGTCAGCGCGGTCTACCCTAAAGCTGAGAGACACGGAAGCCGTGGATGCTGAGGGAAAGAGATTGGATGCTGTGAGGATCCAGTTGGATGAGCTTTCTTGCGGACTGGAGGAGTAATGTGAGCAATGCTTCCCATGATTTTGTGTGCTCTTCACAGCAGCTCGTAGTGTATGTAGGAAATGGTAATCAAAATCGTTTTCACTGCCATGATGCATCCTGTTTCGAGTCGTGTTCGGGCGATTCAATGGGAATTCTGCGACTGAATTGAATGTCCTGATCCCGAACCTACCCGTTAACTCGGCTCGGAAAATACTTTCAGTTAACGACAATGTAGATGTTGTGAACTTGGATATTCACAGCGATACAGCGCTTCACGTAACGACCTTCCTCAATTCTGTGGGCAGCGACTGCTCAGTTACGCTACGGCTCGAAACGTCGTTTTTTGATGCTGTCGCCATGAATGTGACAGCATTGTTTTCCATCGTTTCCATTTTCTGGATAATATTGCGGGCCCGAGTACTATTAGGACCGACCGGTTGCCTTCTTTACCTTTCTTTTGTCCGATTATCGCATACCAGTGTCTCAAGGCCGTATGCTCCTTGCGGTCATTTACTGTGCAGTGCGCCATTTGTGAAACGTGGCTAGACGCTCGATGCCCGGCAGACCCAATCTTGTTGCCGGGAGTGCGACTGCAAGATTGATACTCGCCGCCATTCGGGATCACGCAAGTATAGAAGCACCCAGTTCGGCTCATTTAGTGATTGTTCGCATTTCCGATTCCCCGCCAAGTTCTCCGGAGCTTCTTACGCTCCCTCTGTCATACTTCCCCCAGCTGGTGCTCAATGGACATATCCCAGGCTCAGCGTCTACTCAGGTCAATCGAGAATACTAGGTATGCCGTCTGTAAGTCCAAAATACGCTTAATGTTTTCGTTGGCGCTTACCTCCCACTGACAGTTGCCGCTGCCACCATAATGCTTTACGACCACGGTAAACATTGCTTTCGAAAACAGAGTTGTTTCCAAGCTCATGTTTTACAGTCCTTTCCTTCCACAGAGAGGCAAGACTTTCATTGCCTGCATTTTCCTTAAACACTGAACCCAAGCAGGTTGAACTTATCTGGGTCTGTCGCTAGACAGAATGTCATTGGCGCGCGCTCATTTTCGTGTTCTACCAGCAGAGGAGGAGAACATCTTTCATCAACAACGTTTTTCTATGGGTATGTACAATTATGCCAAAGTTTTACCCTCAGCCCACTAACAGTTGTTCTTAGCATCGATACTTCGGTCTCTTTTGTATACTGTGAGTCTTGGCCCTACCACAATCTCAAAGTGACGACTGAATTGGTCATGTCCAAGGTTTGAGTTAAGTGGTGAGTTCAACAGGGGTTCCTGCTGTAAGGTTTCTGACCCTCTGGGTTAGTTGTCGTGGATTCGCGAGTTACAGCATCAGTATGTCACATTCAATCAGTCTTCAACTGATGCTGATGAAACTTGTTTTTGTAGTTGTGTGTTGTTTTGTCCGTCAGTGGAAAACTTTACTGATTTTGGTTTAGTTGTATGTCAGATGCTCAAAGCTCATCAAAACCATCTAAGCTAAGTATACGTATAACATATAGGCTCCTTCTGGCTTCGTTGGGAGATTGTGTCGATCAGCATCTCAATCCTGACTTCGGAACGTCAGTAATCGTGCAGATGGAAGTCCTCCTTACTCTAACGCCTAGCAGTGGTTCTCATGTCATGGATATACGTGATTTACGATCGAAATATACGAGTAGTCGCCGTGCTCCTATGTCTTTATGCTGCAGAGGTGATCACAACATTCACGATACTCGGGGTGTCCTTGGATCATGTGCACAGTGAGTCTAAATGCATCATATTCCTTCGAATATTTTGCTCATCGAATCATAGCTACAAATCACATTATTTCACCTGTGTTGTATTCACCTGCTTTTTGCAGTATGACCGAAATCCCCCCACTCTATAATTTTTACTGGGTTCCGAATCTGGCGTACAACGGAGTGGTATTTATCCTATTTATTCTGAAAAGTTATCAGGTTCTAGGATGCTCTGCGCAACCGAAGCAAAAGCAAGTTTTGTATAATGTATATAGAAATTCGGCCATGAACTATGTCACGTGAGTCGGGCATGAAACTCTTCTCTCCCTGTTAACATGTAAACAGAATGTTTTCTGCGTATCTTCTGTGCTGCATCTTGTGGATCTCGGAGGACGTACGTACGAAGAAGTTCTTCTTTTGGTTCAAACACTTACAAAGTGCAACAATCTTGTAGTTTGCTCTCGCGCGAATCCCGGTGATGTTTGCACTGTGTTTTTCGATCATGAACGCGACAAGGTTGCTGTTGAACGTACGACATGTATACTTCACCCATACAAGCAGCCGCATCAACATCAGGAGGGATAGCGATGACTCAGTCATGACGGAGTTTGATGGTACGGAGGAGCGATGGATGTACGAGTTACGGGAGCTGAGATGGAACGGCCCGTCAGGGACACATATGTAAATTGCACCGTATCGCCACTTCCGTGTTCTTTTTGGGTTCATACAACGCGTCTCTGAGCTGATCGTTGCCTCGAGGCTTTCGTGAGGCAAAAATGAAGGGGCGGTTCATGGATTGGGAAGCACAGATGGATAGATAACGCCTATTGTCGTGCCAATTGCTGCCCTCTTTAGTGCTAGTAGGCGACGATAGCATCACCGTTGGAGAGTAGTGGAGAGTTGTAGCGGCTTGGCCACGTAACGTGACCACATGGTATAATTTCCAAATTCTTCAAGTCATCCTTTTCCTTCAAACGTCCACTGCATCCGGCAGCGACGACAAGCACTGCGACGACGATGGCGGTGGTCGACGCATCTTTCCAGCCCTCACCGCAGAATATCCTCATTTTCCTTCTCAGAGTCCTCTCGCCGGCTCTCGTTCTTCTTTCTTCTTTATCTTTGTTCTTCGTTAGTCCTTATGCCCCGTCTTCGTCGTCCTCGTCGCCCATTACATCGGTAGTTGTCCGGTTCGTATCTTTTGCCTATCACACGCAATAGTCTGACAAGATAGCAGGTCGGAGCTGCCCCGCCGTGGCACGATCCTGCTCTTTCTTACGCTTACTTCTCTGACATATCTCGCTGATGGTCTTGCCTTTGCGGTCTTCGCAGTCGTGACCAAGCATTGGACACGCGACACTGGCATTGAATTTAATGCAGTGCTTGGTCTTGTCGCCTTCTCGGGCTTAGCTGCGCTGGGAGCTTGGAAAGACGTTGAAGGCGTCGATGTTTGGTTCCGCAAACGAGTCAAGGCCTCTGTTGCTGCTGCTCTCATTTTAGATATTTTATTGGCGATATTCCTGGCATTAAACCTCACAAAGAAAGGTAGGGTCCTATCAACGTCTGCATTAATAGCTTACATATGTCTTTTGTGAAACAGATTCGCCTTCCTCTCTTCCCCTCCGCATCATTCTCCAGATTCTTTTCCCTGTCCTTCGAATAATATTTTTTCTACCCTTGCTAGGGTCCCTGCTATCTCCACGTATCGTTTACACCCCGGTGGAGACGGGGAATGTATTTGATGAACATGCGGCTACGGAATCCTCTTTCCTTCTTCCTCCGGGAGCCAATGCCAACCCATCTACCGGTCTTCTTACTGCTCCAGGTCTCGCTCCCGGTGAATCTGGGGAATCAGCCAAGTATGGGACGTTTCGACCCAGTCGTTCCATCTTCCAGAGGTCTAATCCGACTACCCGCGCACCAACTCCGTCGCCATCGCATAAGGTTTTTCCTACTCTTTAGTTATCATCATTCATGCTCACTGATATGTCGTATCAAGGACGCGGACAAGAAACCAGAGGTCTCGCTCGACCCTTCCTGGTCTGAAATAGGAAGACGTCTTAAGCGCCTTACACCATACCTATGGCCGTCCAAGTCTCGCACATTGCAAGCATTGGCCGTGAGTATTCCTCTCCCCTACTTCTTATGCTGTACCGATAATGATTTTCATTCACCAGCTTATTTGTGTCGCCATATTGGCCGTTGGTCGAGTCGTCAATGTTGCCATGCCTTTTGCTCTTGGAGAGCTCGTCAGCATTCTGGAAGACAAATCGTCTGATCGTTCCCCGTGGCCTGTCTTATTCCTTTATGTCGCTTTGAGGTTTTTGCAGGGGAGTGGTGGTTTAGCGGCCATTCGTGACGTGAGTGTAATCCACATTGCTACGTTTCAGATTGCTAAGCGTCTGGGTACAGTCATTTTGGGCACCTGTAATGCAGTACTCCGACCGTGGTAAGTGCTTTCGACAGCTACATGCAATCACTTTATAACGACAATTGCAGAAATGTCGCAGCTCTCTTTTGATCATCTGTTAAACCTCTCATTTGCTTGGCATACGCGACGAAAGACCGGTGAAATCCTTCGTGTTCTAGATCGTGGTGCTGCTATCAATCATACCCTGGAGGCGAGTATAGCTTTTCTCGTCACCGTGTCGTATTGACTCACAAGAGATTGCAGATCATTTTATTTAATATTGTACCCACCTTTGTGGATATCCTCATTGCCTTGGTGGTTTTTATTGTCAAGTTCGATTGGACTTTGGCAGTCACTATCTTCGTCGTCATCTTTGCTTATGGTATGTCTAAGCATTCCTTTTTTCTTTGTCCGCTGCATCTCTTGTAGTGTCGGCTAGTGTCGTTTTGACGCAATGGCGAACAAAGATAAGGAGAAAGATGAATGAGCGAGACATCGTATGTGTTCTTTCTATCTCGTTTCCTGGATCTATCTCATGGTCGTCAGATAACTCGCGGTATACATACTGATTGCCTCTTGAACTATGAGACTGTTAAATATTTCTGTGGTGAAGAGCATGAAGCGGCTCGCTATCGGGATGCGCTACGAGAGTACCAAACATTGGAGTACACGGTCATGAGTACGTGTGATATCAAATTCTCGTGGTAAAACTTGTCTTACCTGAGCCTAGTTTCCCTGAATATCCTTAATCTCGTTCAGAACTTTATCATTGTGCGTGTTGGTATGATATATCTTTATACTGAGCTGACTGTCCAATTCCCAGACTGTTGGACTCCTTATCGGGTCGCTCATTGTTGCGCGGAGCGTGACTTACGGCCAAGCACACGCAAGCGACTTCGTCATTTTCATCACTTATTTAGGCCAGGCGAGTAAGCCGTATCTCAACATGTAGATTTGTATTCTAATGGGTTTTTACAGCTTTATGCTCCTTTGAACCAACTCGGATATGTTTATCGCTCCGTGAACCAATCTTTAGTTGACACGGAGAAGCTTTTGAAGCTTCTCAACGAACCGACAGAAATCAATGACAAGCCCAATGCACCTGACCTTATTGTACAAGACGGCGAGATAGAATTTGATAACGTCAGCTTTTCGTACAATGATCGCACGACTGCTCTCCGCGGTGTTTCCTTCAAAGTGCCCAAAGGGTCTTCCGTAGCGCTCGTTGGAGAATCAGGTTCCGGAAAGTCCACCATTCTCCGTCTCCTGTACAGGTTCTACGATTTGAAGGAAGGACAAGGCAGAATTCTCATCGACGGGAAAGACATCAAGTTCTTATCTCTTTTCTATTCGCAGACGCCATCGTTAATTTCTCGATAGGGATGTTACCCAGAAGAGCCTGAGGCAGGCTATTGGGGTTGTTCCGCAAGATTCCGTTCTATTCAATACAACTATTGGATACAACATTGGGTATGTATTTTCGTTCTGTTTATGAGTCAGTTCTTGAATGGTTATTTCCAGGTACGGAAAATTCGGAGCTACTCCTGAAGAAATTGAAGCCGCCGCGAAATCGGCGCAGATGCATGATCGAATTATGAGCTTCCCCGAAGGTGCGGACACGTCTTAGACCTTTGACATAGATGCTAATATCAGATGCAGGATATGATACGATTGTGGGGGAGCGCGGTGTCAGGCTGAGCGGTGGAGAGAAGCAGCGCGTTGCCATCGCTAGGACTTTGTTGAAGAACCCGCCAATTTTACTCCTGGATGAGGCTACAAGGTACACGATCGTTGTGTAATGTCTTGAGGTCTCCTGATTGTGTTGAACAGCGCTCTGGACACGTCAACTGAGAAAGATATCCAGAAAGCTCTTTCAAATCTGATCACCGGCCGTTCTTCGTTGTCAATTGCTCATCGTCTATCAGTGAGTAATATCTGTAATCGTCTATGTCTCGTTGACAAAGGTTTTGCATTAGACAATATCTTCTGCGGATGTGTTAGTACTCTTGTGATGAATTGCGGAAACCTTGACTGACGTATTTTTATGTAGCATCCTGGTTCTCAAAGATGGCCAAATCATTGAACAAGGTAGTCACAAAGAGCTACTTTCCCAGGATGGAATATTTGCATCCATGTGGGCAGATCAGGTGTCATCTACCGAAGATCCTGCGGTTTCCCTAACGGATATGAAGCAAGATGTCGCACCGTATTCCTGTTCTGCGGACGCTTCTGAGCACGGCGATGGTGATGGTCCATTGCAACCGGCTGAGCCTATTGACATTGCTCCCGTTGTAAATGAACCAGCTACTTCTATTATAGAGCCTCGTGCCGAAGACCCGGAGCAAGAGGAAGCCAATAAGGCCCCCATCCCTCCGCCCCAGGAACCTCCTGAGCCTGCTGCCGTATCTTTTCCCTCATCTGACGTCGTAGACGCACCAGTTACCATTGATTCGCCGTCCCCCGTGACATTCCCCACCTCTGAGCCTGAACCTGAACCGGTTACCTTCCCAGTGGCGGAGGAAACTGTGACGGACTCACAAATTCAATCTCCAAAGTCTGCCTCCCAAACGCCCGGTGTTACGTTTGAAACTAGCAGTCCTCCGACGCGCAGCGGGACTCCCGACCACGAATCTGAGCCAAAGAGGAAGCGGATTTCTTCTCAGAACTTCCAGAGACTTGCGAGGCGGATCTCCATCACAGCAAGAAGACAAGGATCTGTATCGTCCATGATTCCTGGGTTGAAGAAGGATAATTCGCCTCGCGTCTCTGTCGATGAAGGGGCCAGCAGCAGTCGTGGAGAAGGGAGTTCCCGAAACGAGAGCCCTACGCCAAGTGTCTCGGGCGACGACAAGAACAAGAAGAAGAAGGAGCGGAAGGAGCGGAAGAGAAAGAGTCTGATTTGAACGCGATCTTTGTTTCTTTTTCATTTGCGCATTGTTCAACTTTGAACCCCAGATTTTCACTTGACGATTTTCACGTATTAACGTCCCATACCATAGTAATGAGTTTGTTTCCTGCTTTGCTCTGGCTGCATCGTTCCATAGCTTCGCATATATGTTCTCTTTAGTACTACATCATGCTTACATTTCTGGTTTAAACTTAGTGACGGACCTTAGAGGGGTCATGAGACAGGGAGCAGATACAAGAGCACGGACCACTCGCACCTGGTTGGCCTAGTTAGGAAAGACTATATGGGCGGAGTTAGAATGAGCCGAATCCTTCTTATAAGGATACGGTATCACGTTTTTTTTCCTCCTCTCTCCTTCCTTCCGCCCTCCAGTACCGGTCTGTCTCGGTTTCGTTCTGTTCCCTACAGTCTCGGTTTTCAGTTTTCGGAATCAGGATACGTCTATTGTATTAAAGGACCATCATGTCTACAAAAGTATACGTTGGGTCAGTCTGTGTCTTTGCTCGCTGTTCACGTCGCCTTTGAGAGAGGGCGGCACTGATACCGCTTCATGTCTTATGTAGCAATTTGAGTTGGAACACGACTGATGAATCGCTTCGCCAAGTCAGTGTGATCTCGAGCTCGCGCACGTCCCTCTGTGTGTTCCGATAGTGTCTCTTATATTTCCAATTTTAGGCCTTTTCCCAGTTTGGCACGATCCTTGATGTACGCCTCTTTTCCCGTCCATCAGGACCTGCAGCAGTCATGTTGGCAGCGTTGGCTGTGAGGTCTCTTTGCTGACGACCCCTGATCTTAGTCGATCGTCATGCGTGACCGCGAGAGCGGCCGTTCCCGTGGATTTGGTTTTGTGACCTATGGTGACCCTCAGGAAGCTCAGGGAGCCATTGACGGACTTCATGAGCAGGAGCTCGATGGCAGGCGCATCAAAGTTAACCTTGCTAACGCCCGTGGTGGCGGAGGAGGTGGCGGTGGAGGCTACTCAGGTTTGTTCTACCTTACACGATCGTTTCTCTCTCTGACTCCTCATTTCTTGTAGGTGGAGGAGGAGGCTATGGTGGAGGAGGCTATGGCAGTGGAGGAGGCGGCTACGGCGGCGGAGGCTACAGCGGCGGCGGCCAAGGCGGCTATGGCGGAGGCCAGAGCGGCTACGGTGGCCAAAGTGGTGGCAGCGGAGGTTATGGAGGCGGAGGCTACCAAGGTTTGTGCCACCCATATCATGCAACGCATTGTATTGACTTGTGTTATTCTAGGTGGCGGAAGCTACAGCAGCGGCTACTAAATGATGCTGCCATCTGCCACTTCAAGCTGATATGTTTTCTTCAATTTCATTTTTTCATATTCCTGTCCACCGCGGTCGCGCTGTCTCTTTGCTAGCGTAGTTCCCTGCCGTTGTTGTCTGTTCTTACCCTCACATGCTCCTTACCATTACCACTCCTTGCACGTCGTTTTTGTTCGTTGGTGACTCGGTTTCGGCTTGTGTACTATTACTTGTACTTACTTGGTTCCCCTCGCATGGGATGTATGTATTATTTACAACAAATGATTCTGCTCGCTCGAATGGTACTTGATGCTTGTTCATTGTCTTTGATTCCGTCCTCGGTTCCTTCTGGGTGGCATTTTGCCTGGTCGACAAGTATATAACACAGGTGCCCTTATCTCATCTCATCTCATCCCGTGTCCCCATCTCCCTTGTACCCGATCAAGCGTGGCTGTACCTCCCTATTTGTGTGTGCTTGACGCCCTGAATTTTGTTCCCGCGGGTGACCCTTGCTGTTCTTCTCCACCGTCCTCGTCTAACAGCTCCGCCTCTCCTTCTTTCTTTCCGCCATCGCACCATGGCAGGCCCCTCGAAGCCTCCCAGGCCACCCAACGCCTGGATTCTCTTTCGTTCAGACATGGTCCGCGTCATGCCCAAGCCTGCGACTGGTGGCGCTCAGCAGTCGGTCGTGTCCAAGGCCATCTCGAAGCTGTGGGCAGAGGCAGATCCAGCCATCAAGCATGAGTACGAGAGACGAGCTGAGATCAGGAAGCAGGAGCACGCCGAAATGTATCCTGATTATCGCTTTCAGCCAGTCAAGAAAGAGGATAAGGAGCGCCTAAAAGAAGAGGCCAAGCTCGCCAAGGAGCGCACCCGTCGCTCAGCCCGCAAGATCGCGGCTCCAATCGTTATGAACCGTACCCAACTGCCACCACCTCTGCCGTCAAGACCGCGCCTTTCCCCTACGCCATTCCCCAGTTCTATGCCCAAACTTATCACCCAACTCCCTTTGGTCCGACGCCACCCATGTCGGCAGCTCCCTCCCCCTCCCCTGAAAATTCCCCACTCGACGAACAGAGCGTTTCCTACCCACAGACGTACGAGACGGTCACAATGTCTCTTCACTTCCGTCGCAGGCGACGACCAGCAGTGTCGTTCCGTCCATGCTGCTTCGTAGTTCGAAACGATGCAGCTCAAGAAATACCTCTATCGTCTTCACAGACGTCTGCGCCACAGTTACCGCCTACAGTGCCATCGCAGCCTGCTAGTCTTCAATTCTCGTGGAGTTTGCATGACCATATTGAACAACCGATTGCTCCTCAGGTGAGTTGTTTTGATCCACCTTAGCGGTCCTTCACTAATTTCCTCAACAGCAGCCGTTGTCGTTGTCTGTGTCGATACCTAGCGATGACCAATGGAACGATCCCTCGTTCGATGACTCACTCCAGGCGCTGTTAACGTCAACGGACGACCCTTCTATATTCACCTTATCTCACTTCGGCGAATTCCCAGACCATGCGACGCTGGACGCCGTGGCACTTCCGATGTTCAACTCCAACGAGTTCAATTTTGACTTTGGAAATCTTGCATCGCAGCCGAGTGAGGATTTCATCCCGTCCAACGACGGAATGTCGTCCTTTGGCTCTTCCAATGTTCTCAACCTGGACGAATTCATCAACTTTGACGCGTATGAATCTAGCCTCCCACAAAATCTTCCTTCACCCCCTCCCAATGAACCTCTAGTTAGACAGACGTACCAACCTCCGTCAGGTGCAGCCTTTTCCACATCCCGACGCGTTGCGGGGAGCTGGAAGCAGCCTTTTGGACGAGGATCAACCCCCGACATTACGCCTCTTCCGTACGGAGTTTCGGCCAATTAAACCCGCGTTATTATTTCATCGCATCTCATCCCTGCATTTTTTTTTCCCTTCATCTAATCTTTTGCTTTCTTGCATGTATATTTTCTTGCTGTTTGCAGCGCCATTTGCTTCTTTCCTGCGACCTCACTCGCGTCTTCTCATCGGCTCGCATTCTCTCGGAAGTTGACACGCTTTCATTCCTTTGCTGTGGTTGTTCTCAAGGTTTCATCGTCGTTATTACATGCTATCAAATTTACGCCGCTTTCCCCTTATCAATTTTATCGTCGCATCATCTGTACCCATCCAAAGAATCTCTGCATCACTTTATTTATCTACTAACTTTGTAACTATGTACCTCGGCATGACAAATATAATACAAAGGGTTTGCGCAATCCTGCTTCTTCCATACAGTATCTGCGTGCAGCAACGACTTATTGGGCGAACAATGTACAAGTTAGACATGTAGGCTGCTATAAAATGCCGTCAACCTGTGTCTTAATCTCACGCTGAGATCTGACACTGGGGGTCCTGGGACTTTGAACAATGGATGATTGCTACAGTTTGGTTGGATTTGCACTATTGTTCGACCGATTCGGGCCGTCGTACTTTGTGTGGAATCTCGAATATGAATTAAGAATTTCTGAATTATGGAAGAACACGTAAATGCATATCCTTGTTAAATCAGACTCGCTGAGGCCTGCAATTAAAGCGAGGTGAAAGGATTGTGGGTCCATGTTTGCTTAGGTCTAGGCACAAATCCACTTGCCGGGATCGCGGAGAGAAATTCTGTGCTCCTTTCAGTCCGAATGCCTCCCATCTTTAAATTGGCCTACAAAATATATACGCATTCAAGGATCAAGCTGGCGAATCCCTGCGAATCCAGAAAATAGTAGCAATTGGCACATGGGAACTAACTTCCTTAAGAGGTAGTATACGTCAAGCACCACCAAGTAGCGGTAAAACACTTGATTCCCGTTTTCACTGTCGCCGTCGTCGCCGCTGTCGTTGTCGTCGTCTTTTAGCACTGGCCACTGCGTCTGGGCATTGTCTGAATGCTCCAACACGCCGCCACGAATTCCTCTCCTGATCCCCCGTCGCCGTCCTTGGCAGATTTGAGCCGTCGGGCGTCGGTCATCTCAACGTCAAGCTCTGACACTGGCCATGTGTCAGCGGTGCTCACGACACCACGCCCACGGCCTATTCGCACATTCTCAGCACCAAGGTCTGCTAGTCCACTACCAGCGACACCTAGGACATCCCGACCGCCGTCATATCTGACACGCGAGTTGGCCGTGTCTGCTGAAACACTGGAGCCAAGGAAGGCTAGGTCAACAGTCGAGAGCACCCTCAAAGTCGCGTGGTCCGACAATAGAAGACTTTAATGTCGGGGAAACACTGGGCGAGGGCTCATATTCCACGGTAGAAATTTTCATTACCGTGTAGCTCCTCTCATACCGTGCTGATTGCGGTCCAAGGTGCTTCTCGCCACTTATCTGCGCACCGGCCAAAAATACGCCATTAAGACATTAGACAAAAACTATTTAATTAGGAAGCAGAAGATGGCGACCGCTCTGACGGAGAAGAATGCTCTCTTGCGGTTGGGTTCCGGACACCCTGGCCTTGTTCGGATGCATTTTGCCTTTCAAGACGAATGGAGTTTATGTGTGTACCTAGCTCCTCAAAACGACTGCTTTGCTCATCCCATGAACTAGACTTTGTTATTGACTTGGCAACGAATGGCGAGCTACAAACACTTATATCGCGTCTGGGGTCACTGAGTACTCGGTGCAGTCGATATTATGCAGCCCAGATCATTGATGCCATTCATTTTATGCATGACAAGGGTGTCATACACCGGTGGGTGCCATTCGCCCCGTTCGGTTCGGGTTGCACTCATGACTTGTAGAGATCTAAAACCAGAGAACGTTCTCATCGACGAAGCTTTCCGGATCAAAATCACTGATTTCGGGACCGCAAAGATACAGGACAGCGGGTGTATAACTATTCTCTTGCTGCCACGTTTGTCGCTCATGTCGAATTATTAGTAGAGGCAGAGAGATTTGTCGGAACCGCACAATTCATTGCTCCAGAGCTGGTATCATCCAATGAAACGAGCAGAAGGCATGCACGTTCTTTCCCGAAAAGAATGCCCGCTTATTCCTCTCTTCGCTCATTAGCTCTGACATCTGGGCCTTTGGCTGCATAGTCTACCAAATGATAGCCGGTCGATTTGCATTTTCTGGATTGTCAGAATATTTGACGATGCAGAAAGTAAAGAAAGTGGAATACTCATTCCCCGAGGGGTTCGATGAGCAAGGAAAAGATATTGTCCAGAAGCTGTTGGTAGGTTATTATGCTTTGCCGCATTAAATCTATCTAATCATGTCAAGGTACGTGACCCTCAGCAGAGATTAGGTGCCGGGATGGAAGGAGCAGATAACGATATGAGGGCACTCTACTCCCATCCCTTCTTCGCTTCCATCAACTGGAAAACTCTATGGACAGATCCTGGGCCTTCCCTGGAATCTGGTCTCGTCAAGAAGGAACACCCGCTTTCTCAAGGTGAAGACAAGAACTGGGAAGACGTCGGTGCTTCTTGGGATGAAATTGCTACCGGAAGTAACGAAGACGGCATACCATGGGCCCTTGAGGGTGGGGCCTCGCCTATTGTCCGTCATGGCGCCTTTGATGCTGAACCTCAGCAAGTAGCCATCGAGCGTACTGGGCAGATACTACCAGCCAGACTCTCAGATATACAGATCGGCCTACATATATCTGAGCCCAAGCTACCAAGTCCTCCGGATACACCCACGGCGGTTAAGACAACCGCCCATCAATGTACCATCACGACCTCAGGATGACCATCCGCCGGGCGCTTCGCCAGAAAGCTCGTCCGACGGCAGTCCAGTTGGTACCCTTGTTGGAGCGCTTAAATCTATGCGGCCCTTGTCCATGGGCCCTGAGTCCCTTATAGAACAGCCTGACACGCTAGAAGTGGAACGAGGACGAAAACAGGCTATGACTCCGGTGCAGGGCAACGGTCCCCCCGTAGACTTGTTCGTGCTAATCCTTCGCTTTGTGATCTCCGTTCGTTGACGCCTTGGTCCATCAGCGGATCGCTCTTGAACCTCCCCCCAACCGAACCGGTGATATTTACTTCAACGGTTCAAGCGACATCCACTAGACGACGGGCGAGCAGAATTTTCCGGCAACTCGCTGTGCCCCCAACAAAATTAAAGACACAACAGTTGGTTCTCACCAATCGACGGATTTTTGTTTTGAAGTATCGGCTGAAGTCCCCAGAAGCCATCACTATCAAGGCAGAATATCTACTGCAGAGTGATAAGTCAACAAAGGACAAGGAGAGAGTGTTGACAACGGTCGAGCATAAGGGAGAACGAGAATTTGTTCTACTAACTGTAAAATTTTTATTCTTCTTATCTGGCTGCTCTGACTTTGGTCGTTTACATAGGCCTCGAAGAACGTAACATACGTGGCCGAAGACCGGGACTTGGCGGCGGCATGGGTCCGCAAAATCAGTGAAAGACTTCCCCAATGTACTAATTCACGGACGTGAGACCGATTAAATTCATGCTGACGATACCTTGGACCTTCTTATACATATCTCACTGTATTTTGGTTTTTAATCATCCGGATAAATGTTTATGCCACGCTTTATTACATCCTAATAGTTTTGGGTTGCCGTACTTTTAGACTCTGTGGGACTCTGGGTGTACCGACAGCCATTCCATACGTATATATTTGTTTTAGCCTGGCGGCAAAAGACTTGCATCCACAGCATGACTGGTTGATTCGGTCATCTCATCCTCAGATGCGTTGTCAATAGGCGTGCGGGGCATGGCCATCAAACCTTTGAAAATTTGATGTCAGGCTCTGTTACCCGCGTCAAGAAAAGCGATACGAACCAGTACGAGCTGCTTCGAGGACACCAAAAGGTTTGATCAGCTTCAAGAACGCCTCGACCCGGTTTGTCTTTGCTGTAAGTTCGACAATAACACTGTTAGTGCTAACGTCAACGATCTTGGCGCCGAACTGGGATGCCAGCGTGGTAATCGACTGAAGATGCTGGTGCTTCTGCCGGAGCGCTTGCGACGGGGTAAGAGGAATATTTGTGGCTGCCTCTGGGTGTATTCCCCGTTCAAAATTGTGCGCTAGGACGGTCTCCTGCTCTAATTTTGAGGGATGTTCCGTCCCATCCTCACATTTCCTTGGGTCATGCGATGGACCACCAACAAGCTGCTCGTCAAGATATTCGGGTCCAAGAATGGAGACCTTGACGAGGACGAGTTCGCGTTGGATGGTTCTCGTGTTGGTGTAATCTAGTACGGCCCATACAGGTACCTAGGGATGAATGTGAAAGATGGAACTCCTTGGCGATCTTTGGACACGTACGAGATCCTCGAGTTGCCTGCGAGCCTGCTCGACAACGCCGTCCTGACCCTTGAGAACGATACACATGCGACTGAGGTCTGGGATCTCAGTACTGCATACTACCAAGGAGTCGATGTTGAAACCTCTTCCTGCCAGGATACCAGAAACGCGAGAGAGAACACCAGGTTCATTCTGTACGAGACAGTTAAGGATATGCCTGCGAGCCAAGCGCCAAAGCTGAAAATCAAAATTGGTATATGACTCGACGTGACTCACTTTTTAAAGGGTTGCAAACTTGGAGGAGGGGTATTGTACAGAATGTTCGTAACAGCCTCTTCTGCGGTTCTTGAACGTGGTAGGTCCATGGCAGGAAGAGGTGGTGGCCTGATGCGTTGAGTCCTCTTGTAATCGAGGGCCGACGTTGAGTCGTCGATGGGTTTCGGAGGCTGGGGCGGTTTCATGGTTGCCTCATCATCGGCTCTCGAAGAGAACAACCGTGTAGACAGCGTACGCGACGTTGAACGCGTCGCGGAACGAGCAGTGACTCGCAGCCAAAGCAGACTGGCCATGGTCGTTTAATGGAAAGAGTACACTCCGCCAAAATTTTTGAATATAGAGTATACGTAATATGATCTATGTTATTTTCACATTCAAACTTTCAAGCGGCAATGGGTCATATTGGGGACATGGAATATAACATAATATGCAGAGCGCTCATCAATTAAAGAACAGTCCCCAGCCTCCACGTCAAGCTACCCCGTGGGATCTCGACAACTCCTGCGTCCAGTCTAATCCGATGAGAGGCATACTGGCACTCTACTTCTCGGGATTGGGGTTCCTAGTGATGGGCAATAGTAAGTACATTGTTCGCAAGGGGACGAGGAAACAGAAAGGGTCAGATAGGAGCGAAAGACATTAGATGCATGTTTGTCAACAGGGTAGTTTCAGTGTGAACTATGCTTGATCAAGTTGATTCATCCGAGGCGAGGAATAGCAGGGCATTGGCGAAACCAGACCAGACTAGACTCGCAGAATTAGATACAGAACAGACTCACATTCGTCGTTTGCCTCCGGGTAGCGTCGTCACATTGACAAACCTAGAAAAAATAAGCATGGTTCTATTCATCAAATTTCCAAGCTGCTCACCGACGGTTGTATAGAACACGCTTCTTGGCACGGCCCTTGGGGGTCTTTTTCTTCTCCTGCGCTTCAACTTTTGGTGTCTGTGATTTGACTTTGCCAGCACGGGCAAGAGAGCCGTGAACTAGAGGTTATATGGGTCAATGTATGGGGGCATCAGCGACGGCGGCGGCGAACCTTTTCCCATATTGTCTTGAGGTGAAGCTGAAGCAGACGACGAGCGTACTGAGTCAGCTCGACTGTGCAGTTGGCTACATAAGGTTTCGGTACATACCGGCCGAAGCATGCCTGCCGGATTCGGCAGCTTCACAGGTGCCTACAGGTACCCGCGAACTAGAATCCTTACGGCCACATCATACATGTAATATTCTTCCAATTAGTTGTCAATCGCATTGGATATAATGGATTTTCAGGAACCTAACCGATCTCTTCACTCCTTCCCTGTATCTTGCATTCATCTGTGTCACGTAAAATGCTAACCAGGCGGACGATAGACTGGACTTGAGGTGAACCATCCATCTTTGTCTACACAGATATGTGCAGTCTGGCCATCCTCGTCGACCTATCATCATATCACAAGGAGCAGTTCGTCGGGACCAGGTAAATTCCCGGTTGATCATAGTTCTCCGGACAGGTCCTTGCTTTCTGGAAGGACAAATGGTAGGACTACGTAGGGCTATCTTTGCTGCCTCCCAATGCGTCGACGTCTGTCTGGCACTTGGAAGTTGGTACAATAACCTGAAGTGGCGAAGAGTGGCACTGCCACGGGCGTTGTAGATCACGTGTTATACACGCTTGTTTACCGGCAACCGCGACGAGACTTGTCCTGTGTTGGACATGAACTCTCCATCAGCGCTACCTCCTCCACCACTCCCCCGTCTCAGGATATCCAGAACGCCTAGGACCAACTCTGACAGTCCACGTTCAGGCTCATCTCGCCTCTCAGATCCCATCGCAAGCAACACCGTTGAACTCAATGTTGACAACGAGCCTTCACGGAACTTGCTATCTTCAATGTCATTTTCCATGATGGATACATCTACTACCTTACCAGAAGCTACCGCAGCTGACCGTCTCCGTGCTGTCATGGCCAGACTTCCTTCATCATCCACGTCTGACGCGATACCAACACCCCCATCACCATCAGAACGAGAATCTGACTTTGACCAACCCCATTTTGGTTCTTCAACTGCTAGCGTTGCTCAAGAAAGTATCAGGAGTATATTCTCTCGTGCCCGACGCGACCCCGGAGACACCCCGCAGAAAGATCACAGACCGAGGCGGAATAGCTTCGATGTCACTGAGGTGGAGGTTAAACCTAGGGCTCAAACAGTGAAACAAGGAAGAATAGGAAATATAGGCAGAAGGCAGAGCATGAGCGACGAAGAGGTTGAAAGTGCGCACCTATCTTCGCGTTCTGAAGGCTCTCTGACCTTTCCTCAGGACATTCTCATAGGTCTGATCTCTCAGATGACGATGTCTTCAGTGCGCATTCAAAGACTCCGCGTGCCTTTGGTTCGCCCCGCGGTAAGTTGTATCTCAATGTATCTATCTAACATCACTAAAGTATCTTCAGATTCAGGAAACGATAGTATCGACATCCAAGCCATGGTCAACGACCTCGGTAATAGCCAGGCAACACCCCCAGCAGCTACAAGCACTCCCCAGCACTCACTGCAGATGTCTTTGAACTCCTATCTCCAAGCACAATCAAGTATGTGTCGCCTATGGCCCGACTCTTCATAAATATCCTCACCTTTGCCATAGATTTGCTGGATAATGATTCAGAAATGCAACGAGGGCTGCAGGGCCTCGACAGTGATGGCGGAGAATCTCCCAACGGTACGCAACGCCTTCTATCTATTTACTATATAGTAAGCCTTGTTCCAGCTCCTTTCTCTACTGCGTCTCGAAAGACACAGATGGATCCTCAGGGAACCGTTCGTTCACGTCCAGCGGACCGTTCTAAAGCTCAGTCAGCCACCAGCCGAGGCTTAGTAGATCTGAAGAATTCCCAGTCATTTTCTACCCCCGAGCCGGACCCACGAAAGGCTCGTGCTAGTCATTCGTCTTCTCGCTTAACCGATCTCTCGCATAATAATTCTGTTCACTCTTTCCCGAAAGGACATTCTGGTCTGACTAGGCGAGACAGCATGAATTCAGTGAACTCGGACGGAGCAACCTCAGAGGGATCGTACGCTGATCGTGAGTGTCCAATATTCTAATTGCAACTGACAACTGACGCACACGTAGACCAAGAGCGTATGGCTGAATCACAATCTGAACATAGTGATAGTTTAGAACGGCAATGGAATAGGGCCTATCCTCGCACAACGTCTAGTCTGAGCCAGTCCTCTGCAGATGCTATCCGTCTATCTCGGTCAGGAGGACACCAACGTCATCATTCTTTTTCGAATCCTCGTTCTGCTTCTCCCGCTAGTTCGCAGACAAGTATCGATGAAGAACGTGAGCGTGAGCAAGAGGTTCAAGCTGAGGTCGACCATGAACGAGAGCGGAACTGGAACTCCCCTCACCCAACATGGTATAATCAGCCTACCCACCACAGTCATTCTAGCCGTGCTAATTCGCCGATGTCACCGTCACCCGCCACTTCTCCATCGTCACACTCGCCTTACAAGGGAGTACGATCTCGCGTAGATTCGAAAGTATCTGCTCGAGGGACACCTTCACCGGCGCTCAAAGTTCCCGACTCTCCTTCGCGGTCGCGTGTAAGACCGACCAGCCATTTGTCTCGTTCGAATTCTCCGTCGCTACCCGATTCCACTGCCCCCCGAAGTACTTCATCCCGCTACTCACATTCAAACGCATCCATCAGTCCGACCCACGGCGACAGCAATGAAGACCGTCCACGATCTCGGTCTACAATGTCTAAACCTACTCCAAGCGATATCTCTCCGCGGACAAAGTTTGGCTCAAGACCACCTCCTTCCCTTTCCCCCCCGACACCCAAATCGTCGGGTCATTCTAAATCTTCAAGTTACTCTAAAGGTAAATCAAGGATCGTCGACCGCGATAAACTTGTTAGCAATCAGACCACCGAGAGAAGCAGTCCTTATGACGGGCAGTCAACAGGTTAGTCCAGGACGACGTAGCATTGACCTTACTCTGACCGAATATCTTTCAAGATACCGACGGAGAAGATTTACCCCAAGAGAGCACGCCCACACTTAAAACAACAGCGCTAGTCCAGTCACAGACTGAGGAAAGGAGAACTCCTTCCCCACAGCTTTGGTCACAAACAGCACAAGACAAACCACGTTCATACCGACGCACCGACGCACTTGACACCCCACCACCATCATCACCTTTGTCACAACCATCTACCCCACCCACACCACCTAGTTCAGAGCCGTTGTTCGCTACTCATCACCGTAGGTCCTCATTTTCCCAACATGAATATCAGACGATATCGCCTCCAAAGGGACTCCCGGAACTGCCTGGCCCCCCATCATCTGGTTCTGAAGAAGAACAGGATGTTGTGCCCGTTGGCCAAGTGACAGTATTGAAAACGCCACGACCGCCTGGTGCCTGGGCCCATACCCCCGCTCCACGACTTGCGCGATCGAACTCTCTGCCAGTGGATGAAGAAAGTCTTCAAAATGATGGTCAAGTTTCTCCTGAGAACTCGACTCCATTGGCACGCACCACATCCTTACCTCCACAGACACCTGCCCCCCCTGGTGGATGGCTGATGACGCCTAAGAAGAGCGTACGATTTGATCCACCACTTGCAGACTCTGACCGGTCTGGTGCTGACATGGCGTCAAGTTCATCTACAGGGTTCTACGATGAACCCACACGCAATGAGCAGCGCTCTTCCCGCACTATCAAGGAAAATGGCATCTTGAAACCATCTTCTGTTCTCAACATTGATAACAATATACCGGACATACCGCCTACCCCTGTATCACCCTCCAAGTCTCGAAGGATGCCAACCGTGAACTTCGTAGATGAATATGGCCAAGAGCAGAAATCAGATACGAGCCACGCTTCTCTCCGTAATCGCAGTGCTGTTCGAATAGTGGATGCTATGGGGCGTGAAGTAGATGACAGCACGGTTTCCCTAGAAGAGCCTTTGACGCGGACGGAAGCGGTCACTCATATGCGGCAGGGTTTGTCACAAATTGCGCAGGACCTGGAGGATGTTTTCCAGTCAGTCTCCTTTCTGTGCAGCAAATGCAACTATCGACTGAATAATTTCTAGGTCAGGTTCTGACATCGACATGACTCGGCTGGCAGAACTGGAGCAGGCATCAAGAGCATCTCGCAACAAGAGAGAAGTCCTTGCGCGTCAGCTACATAGTGCCGATGAAGATGTGAGGCGGAAAGTTGTGTCACTGCGAGAGAGCATGAACAAGAACAAAACCTTAGTAAATTCGGTTATTACTGGTGATTGGGTTTGTGCTGACCAATGTGAATAGGTTTCGGCTGCGGTGGGCCGTAGATGTAGATGTCCCTCGTTGTCATGGATAGCGTTGGCAATCATCGTCCAGCTATTTGTGGTCATCATCATGTACCTGTAAGTATCTTTTTCTCCTGGTAAGCTCTGTGAGATGGACTCAAATATTAACAGGATATCGGTCTCTCATGCGCGACATCTTTTTCTTACCACTTACTATGACCCATTCTATGCGGAGCTGCATATGTATACCACTAAACCCGATTATACCATAAATTGGCTCGACTCTCCACCGATGTCGGAGGGCGGAGACAGTTTTATCACGCGACTTTTGAATATGTTTGCTGACTGGCGGGATACCGGTGAACAAAACCGTTTGTGGCCCCCAACATAATAAGAGTGTTCTGCGTGGTATTTTATTAATATTGTATATTTTTTCTGTACCTTTTCACGCTTTGGTGGATCCAGGCCGGCTTTTAGGCCGCATACCACTACAACCTCATCCAGAGTAAACATTGACAGAAGACTACTCTAAAGGGTAACGTCTCTATCCACTCAGTTCCTGCATTGACCATTCATACAGAGCAGCCGAACAAGTTCGCTCGACAATTGCCATGTTACAACCAACATGTAACCACCGTGGAATGACCGCTGACAACGCCGCGTATGTCTTTGACCTGGGAGTCTCTCGGATATATAACGACCATCAACGCGCAAAAGGGTGATCACTGAAGGTCCGCTGCGGTCCGGCCGGCCCTTCAGTGATGGTTGAATATTGGCGTGGGAGGCGCCAACCTGTTTCCGAGATTTGCCTGGCTTAGCTCTGGGTGTTACATCTTGCAAGGCACTTCCTTGGTCTTGGCGATCACTTGGATACGACTTTTACGCCCTTGTATGGTCCTTTCGGCGCTTTTTTTCGTTATGAGAACTTACACACGTGTGGCCATGACTTCCCGCTAACGTCCTTCACATTACAATGCTGATTCTGAACGTATCCCTTCGAGTTTCTCTGACAACGGTCAGATGGACTCGAGGCACACGCATGATTGCATTAGCCGTTCCGTTGTTTCTTCGGAATATCTAAAGGATCTCACCATCTGTATAAAAGGGCCCCCAGTGCTCCCCAAAATTTCTTATCTTCAACTCTGAGCCTTTGTTGACGTCTTGACGGCGATTCACTTCCTTCTTCCCCCTTTCTTTACCTTCAGGTTTCTTTCTCCTTACCTTCCCTCGCAGCTAGCCTGCTTTCTGTCTTTCGTGTTCCCACTTCATCCGATTCCGTCCCTACCTTTCGTGAAAGCTGTTGGTTCGACATGGTCCAAGTCACTTTTGTTGTTGCTCTTGTCTCCCTTTGCTTTGGTCTTGTTCACTCCGCACCCGTGGCACTGAAGCCTCGCGCATTCGCGCTTCTTGAGTAGGCTTTGTTTGCTGCTGGAATCAACAACATGCTGACACCTCGTTGGGCAGCTACGCTGATTTCCAAATCTCCTCTGGTGTTGCTGGCAAAGCCGCCGCAGAGGCCAATGCCGTCTTTGTTGGCAAGTCCCACGTTCTTGTTCGTTGGCGAAGGGCAGTTCTGATACTTTCCCAGATCCCTTCGATAACGTTGATTTAGCCACCGTTGATAGTCAAACTTTGGTCTGTCCTGTCTCTTTGCTGTGAGTGCCAAAGGTGACTAATTACTCAAACAGGATGATATGCAAACGATGAGGGAGGCTGCTGAATCTGCCGAAACCGACGACTTCAATCCGGCCATTGCTGCGGCCAGTGGAGCTGCAGGTGATTGCACTTGTTATTTATTTGACCAGCTTACTGATGTTATTATTCTAGCTGATGCTCTACAAGTCGGGAAGATCAAGAACAAGGTCTTGAAGTTGACCGGTGAAGTGCAGGTTCTCAACATCAAGGTCTGTTTTTAGCCCTTGTAGCGTCGTTGGAAGCTCACACTATGCCATGTAGATCGCTCAAGCTCAAGCTTCAGGTGATGATACCTCGGATTTGGAGGACTCACTAGCTGAAGAGCAGTAAGTAGTATATATGTGTTCAAAGTACCGGACTGACCATATCTCAGGACGAAACTTAATACCAACATTGCCACGGATGTAAAGAGCGCCGGGCAGACTTCACAAGCAGCTGTCTAAACTGAGGAAGTGGTTGTCCGGTACTTTTAATTGTTCTGTACACAAGGCTAGAACAGAGGCTCAAATTGTTAGACTCACCGGTAAGATCCTTATCGTTCGAATCATGTGAACTACCATGATTCAGTTTTTTGGTGGTGCGTACACGATATCCTTGAGGTTAAAGGGATATGCCCTCAGCCGTCACTCTAATCGAAAATATTCTGTGTGTGCCGGAACAAGGAGCCAACTGGTACTGTGAAAACTACACATGCCATATTACAACATGGTCGATGTCGGGTAGGAACAAAAGAACAGGACACAACAGTATAGTTGTCTGAATACGACAACTATGCAATACTCACTGTGACCCTTGACCATTGGTGTATAGCATCAACTGCCAGCTAGATTTAACATTGCAAAAACCCGAGATAATCTCGGCAGGGAGAAATGTAGGTCTCAAATTACTATCGGACATCGAAGATTGAGATGTTTGTGGGAGACATGACTCATTTTCTGGCCAAGGCACAAGGTATCCAATAAAAGAATACCTAGGAAAATGCATTACAACGTACTTCTAGAAAGGAGAGGGTTCATAGCCAATTATCCTCGGAACCTCTATCTGTCAACATGGGGATATATGGCAGATGAACTGTCAGTTCCGACATGCAGCAAATATAAGAAACCAACCGAGCAGTTAAATGCCCACCTCGATGTACTCACTCTTACAAACATAGGATCCTTCCATGCGAAATGACGTGCTTCCCACCTGAACTCAAGGCTATCCTAAAAACCATACGCGAGTATAATATACAATTTGAGGCACGATCTGCTACTGACCAAGTCGAAAACGAGCTCCCGATCTGGAAGCACCGTAGTACTAGGAAAGGACCCCCAAGCAAAAGCGCGGACGAGCGGAGACAACAGGTCAAAGTGACTGCCTCAAAGAAGTATGCCAAATCAACACAAGCCAAAGAGCAGCTGCCGGTGTCTTGAATGCGCCCAAGACAGGGAAAACTGATGATAAATTGTATCCGGCATTTCCCGAGAAAGTCTAAAGTAACCCAGCGGTTTTATTATCTTCCCGACATCCATTGCCTAAGTGCCTGCTGGCGGTTAAACTGCTTCACGGAGTGAATCTTGCGCTGTCTCGCCAGAATATAGCATCTCGGGCGGAAATATTGCTCTCAGATTGATGAGCAATGAAGTGTAGGATCATGATGAGCTGCATTGGGTTGATGAGGAAGGACGTAGATGTAAGGGTGGCCATGAAGATCTTGCTCACGGGTAGTTCGGCGTTCGCATTGGGCGTCGTTGATCGCCGCTGTAGAAAGCTTGCTCATCAAAAAGTACGCCACGTGGAACTTTCATTTGGAGCAAGCATTTTAGAGTCGAGATGCCGCGTAGTATCTTGACACCGGGAGGGATAGCAACCAAGTAAAGGCTACCGAATCACCTTTTCGAGCCAGCTTCCAGTTCAAGGTCATCGAGCTTTACGTACTCGAAGGTTTGTTGTAAGATCTCGCTGCAACTTCCTATTCTACGTCCGCCGCCATACTATGGGTGATCGGCATGTGCAAACGGTTCAGGACATGCAAATTGCATTTCTTAGTACATTCCTGTCACTTTCGCAGCTTGGTTTTTTTTCTGTGGCTGACTGAATGTGTATTGTGAGGGCTGTAATTTTATTTTGCTCAAAAATTTGAAAGACGTGCTATAAACCGAATAACATTGGCAAGAATAGTGTTTTGTACGGACGTGACATGGCAATATCTCATGAGCGACAGATTCTGGCATGGTATAACTTCGTAATATCAATAATACATGTGATACCATCATACCATAGAAATTTCAAGTGCTCACAGGGATGGGAAGGTGTTGAAGTTATAATGTCGTGTTTCCAGAGGTACCGGATGTGACAATTTAAAACTCCGCATGCCTGTGCTCGGCAAATCAAGAAATGTGTTGAACTGCATACAGGAATGGTCCATTACTAAGTAGCCGCACCTTCCAGTTCTCAGCCGTACCCATTGTGCTCTTATTATCCCTACGCAGAGGTGCAAGAACCTTCGCGGTCACAAACTCCTCATCTGCCTCTAGAAACAATGTTTATGTTAGAGAACCATATTTATACCCTAGTTCACATTTATACCATCAATCCTATAGAGTTGAATTCCAGACATCTTGTAATTTGGAAGGGATTGAAACAGCAAGAACGAACAGAACAAAGCAGAAGAGGTGAATGACGCATTGGTGCCGTGGCGGACTTTAAAAAGGCACTGTGACCTTGGCCGTCACGACGATTTGCACATCGCAAATTTTTGACCTCTCTCTTCGGAGGAGACCTGAGGCAAGCTTGTCTGCACCTTTCTCCTTGAAACTTTTAATGAAGCATCTATAGACATTTTTCTATACGATATCAAAATTTTGGGGTGTAAGAGTTACATGACGCAGCTACAGAAATTCATTTATCGAAAATTTGCATATCCCAGCCACCCATAGTAGTTGACTTCTTCTCTCTGTCAAGGTGGTCGAGAAATTTGTTTAATGATATATCAATGCTTCTTTATATACACGATATGAATAGAATTGGACCCTTAATAATTAACGCCAACAGATTAGTGGCCCGTTCGATTTTTACGACTGCGCACTGCCGTTCACTATGTACGTCCTCCACGTCCACACCCATCCATACGGGCGGTCAAAGGGCGCCAGCGGGGCTTTCATGACCAGAAAGGAGATATCACACAGCGACTTGACCCACATCCCCACGTCCCACGCGGTATGCGTATCGAATTGCAAAGTCGTGTCGCAGAGCCATTGCCCTGTCTGCATGTACCCGAGATTCAAGCGCAGAGATCTCAGTCGAGAGAGCGAAGAGAGGGTTTCCTTAATTTGTTTCTATTAAAAAAAGAAAAAGGCGTCTTTGTCAGTTGCTACGGGTCGGTAAATTTCTGATGTGGCTCACGATACACGTCTTCTGCATGTTGGCGGGTGTGTGGTATTGATTCAGCTCTAGCACGTCCAACCCTGGGAACGCGTGAACGATGTAGCGCAACAGCTCTTCTTGAGATCGGTGGCGGTCCCACTTGTACGAGATAGCGAGGGATCTAAGATGTGGCACGTAAAGGCTCTTCAAGATGGAGAGCAGGTCTGGACATGATATGATGTCCTTGGGAAGTGAGCACCTCGCGAGATCGGCTGTGGTCGTGTGGTCCGGATAGGCCGTCAGAGCTAGGTTCGTCAAGGTCGAAGGAAGCAGGTGGAAGATCAAGTCGCGCGGCAAAGGATTGGAAAGGCTGATGGAATGTAGCCTGTCGATCACATCAAAGGCTTCAGGCATCTGGTCTACGAGACACAGAGCATCTCCCGGGACCAAACGTACATTGAATACGCGTAAGCGTGGCGCAAGCCTGAGCAGCTGGACCCACTGCGAATCAGAAGGTCCGTATCCCTCGACGCGAAGCTCGCGGAGCACGGGGAACTCTGCATCGAACAAGTCGAAAACGAGTTCTGCAGGAAGCTCGAGTGTCTCGAGCGAGGCCCGGAAGCTGTGTATCAGGGGACGTAGGATAGAAAGTTCCACCGCACGCTGGGTCATCCCACGCCGGGCATTATCTTGCTGTGCTTTTCTAAACGCGAACGGCGCGTGGTAGACGAATCTCCGCAAAGAAGGGGTTGAGATGTTGTGTGTGTCAAATATCTCTGTGTAGGTCTGCCACGGGGAATTACGTATCTCGAGGGATTGAAGAGCGGGCGCGAGGAATACGGATTCCAACAGCTCGCGCCAGGGACCGCAGACTGTGAATTGGGACAAGCATACAGTTCGCAGGTTCTTCATTAAGGGAAAGGCGATAGCGATCTTGTCTGGTAGGGCATTGGGGAATTGAAGAGTTTCGTTCATGACCAGATCGGAATGACCCCCGAAGAACTTTTGGATGTCGAGTTCGAAGGACCTGGGTAAGTGTGAGATGAGGAGAAAGGGAGGAGATGCTGCGCTGACGTTACGTAGGTCCATAGTGTTGAGGGCATGAATGCCGATCTTCTGGGTGTTACGCTATTCCACGCCCACAGATAGCGGCAGTACACGTGGGGAAGGCATATTCTTCTGAGATGACGAGAGGATGCGGCTAACATGCGGACATCTTTTGTCAAAGGGCCAAACGGAGTCCACGGGGCAGAGCCAGCGCACATGAGCTGAACGATGTAGAGAACGACGTCGTCGTTGAGCGGCCATCCTCTAGGATGAAACCCGACGATCCGGGAGTGGGGATATGTAGGAACTGCCATGGAGTAGTGATGTGCGAGGGGGGTGCCAATGAGTGCCTGTTCGTGAATTATAAACCCTGAGAGAAAGAAGATAAGTATCTGAGATCGGAACGTACGGGTGTTGGTGCTGGCAACAGCGATGTCAGCGCTAGAGACGATGTTCCACTAGTAGAAGTATGAAAATATGGCTATGCATAAGCCCGCACGCATGAAATGCGACCCTTGAAAGTGTCGTGCTATTGCTGATTAAGTACTGACGGAGTATTGGCATTTCACCATTCACAACCCAAACCTTGCTCTCGGTGCTTGTTCGGTGGTGATCCGTAGCATGTCGACGGGCTGAAGAATCAATTGATGTGATTACAGCTGATTACTTGGTGCCTAGATGGAATGGAGGCCGGTTAGTGCCAAGAGGCTTAGATGGAGGGAATGTATTGACCCTAGGCATAGCATTCTCCATTTGTTCTGATTCTATGTCCTCGACCTTCCCCTCTTCAGATAATAGAGCCCACGGCCCGGGGAGAGCGATGGTGCGCTTTACCCCATCGGATTTCCATACAACAGAATTACCATTTCTGAGCTTGCATAGAGTTTCCGAGCATTTCGCTGTTCAATCCTGGTGGGAAATCCGGCAACGCGAATAGACGTCCTGAAATGCAACCGCGCTCGCTTAAATTTTACCAGACTCGAGGTGCGCCTGATATGAGCAAGGGTTGCGATGTGCTAATTGCCACAGATATATTCGCAGGTGTTCGCGGGTACCTGGTAGGCAGGGTCGTGAGAACATCCCCATGAGTTTGTCCTGTGCTGCCGGATTGGAGGCTAAAAAGGGAGGAGCCATTCACGTTACCCCCTCACATTCTAAAACGCGTTACACGTTGCTCCAAACGATGCATTCATATAAGTTATAACTGGATTCCGCTATTTCTTTGAGGCTTCCTGATAGATACAGCCAGATCGGCAGAGACAGCAAAGACGGTTGCGAGCATCTCCACGAGATGATAGAACGGCGCAACGAATTTCACGTTGACGTTGCATTCGCGCAGAGTCAGAGATGTATGGTTCTGCCCAACTGAGTTAGTCATATACAAATGCAGAACAAATTGAGTTTTCCCAACCGGCGACTTTCAGGCATCCTCTCAGATTGGAGAATTCCAGCACGTCACGAAAAGAAATGATTGACTCCGTGCTCGTATATAACTCTCCGTGCTCCTGTATTGCACTCAGCCGAGAAGAAAATAAATAGGCTTTTACTCACTTTGCAAGCCGAACACGTCTTCGACGGTTTGCACTTCAAGATCACCCCCGACTCGGAGAGGCGAATGTCGGCTTGAATGCAGGGAGGCCTGTTGACTACGGCATAACGTGTGAGCGTGTAGAATTGGACGCGAGTATGTTCAGGGGGAATGGAGATATTTATGCGGCGTCAGGATAGAGGCCTGGAAGTAAGTGTTTTGGATGCGAGTTCTTGAGGAGAAGGTACGCGAAGGAGGTAGCATATTGGGTTCATGGAGATGAATATAGGGTGCAGTCCAGAATGCCGAACATGGGCAAAGCGTCTGTACTGCCAGAGTGCAATAGTCAGCTATTTATTGTAAGAGACATAGTCAGTGCTATAGACTGAACAAGGCGAAAAGTCAAGAACAGACGCGTTGGGACAGAAAAGAAAGATGTACCGGCATTCAAAACAGTTTTTGATGCTGTTCAAGCTGGAGAGAACCTTTGGTATGAATCGTGGTCGATGCGAAACCAGGTGCGGAAATTTCCGGGTGTGCTTGGGTTCTGACACCCACATACCGTAAAATCGACTTTTAAGCGTCGTTGGCATGCGGGTCCTGTCACCTTTATCAATCCCTGTAGCTATCGATTTCATTCAAACGCCCCGGTGCATATCATTCTAGGGTTGGAGGGACATAGGATGTTTGACGAAATGCATAATCATTGCTGCCTGATTACAGTAAGGCGTGCCTGTTTTTCTTGAACGTCTACGTATACTAAACTCATACGGCCAGCAGGGTATCACATAATCCCGTAATATTATGGTACTGCACTTGATAGATGCCGGTAAAATATGTTGCAAACCCTGGCGAAACTATCAACTGAGACGAGATGAAAATCGTTATGAAATCGCCTTTTTCGTAAGACGATTTCGGCGGATAAAGCTTCTACATACACTCAGGTAATTTCTAGAAGACCGGGATATGGTACAGGTGCAGGCGCGCTGTCAAATAGGAATCAAGTGTAGCACGGAGCATTTAGGTGAGTAGAAAGCTTTCGCTGGTACCACTGTTGATGTTAATTTCATAGGTGGTGCCAGAACAGCGTTGTATGGAGTGGGGCAGGTCATTCGAATTTACCTGCCGGATATTATGCATGTAAAGTGAATCGATCACAACTTGGGCACAGGTACGAGAGGAAACGATCGACGTGACGGAGAAGGATACCTACACAAGGACAGACTTCGACCTATGGAAAAGCAGCGACACAGTTCTCTCACTTTCGTGACGAATTCGAACGATGCCTCAACTGTCAGTGGCGGTCGTCGCCTGAACTTCTCGGCACTCGCAAAGTGTAGAACAGAAGCGTACGTGAAGGCGTTGAAGGGTCCAGTCGAGCACGGTTCCATCTGAACTCGAACTCTTTGGAATGTCGGATACAGGCTTGGATCCTTCTGTAAAATGACTCATAAGCTTCGAATCAGATAAGACCCAGGTGAGGGTGTGGCGCACCTACTGATTCATTCGTTCTCGATGTTTTGTGGCGAAACCGCGTTCTTCGGGATGGATTGCCGTAGTGTGAATGGGCCGTATCGCTACAGGGGCTTCGATAACCCTTGATTCTTTAGCAGTAGTGCAGATCCCTGGTGGCAATGTACACGTCTTCTACGGCCAATAATTATTGCTTCCACGAAACGACTCGGAATATGGAAATTGTTTATGTCGGGATGGAGCTTGCTCAAAGGTCAGATAGGGTGGTGTTTAAATGCAGACTGACGTGGGCACATATCTAGGAGCTGGGAGTCGAATTGGAACAAGCCTCTTAGTACGTCAACGTCTTAAACAAGGTGCATTCTATATCTACTACCCAGTCAGAAAATCACTGATAGGGCGTTCCACTTGGAATCTCCTCCGCCGTTTCGAGTCACTAGTGTGCTGCCTCGGACAAGCCGATCCGGCGGTATGGTGTTGACCACATACTAGCATCTCCAGTATCATGGATATCACGGTGGAATTGTTAATTCCATTATCAATATCCTCCGTACATAGAATCCAGAATGTCAGAATGTAGGCAGATAAGGATTCGTACGAAGGGGCTTTGTCACTTGACCAATCTCCCGGTTATAGGGAGGCGAAAGTGGAGCGGAACGTTGGGTAATGGCGCGATGCACGAACGAGAGCCCTTTGGAGAAGCGATGAAGTTTGTTGAACTTTCGTTGTGTTTGGTGTACTGATTGCGGCAGGTCTGCACTAGTATTCGGAAGGGCTCAGATTTGTGGGGATTCGTATAGCCTGTAGGAGTACTATCGGAAATACTTACGACACCACTCAACCAAAAATTGCGGAATCAAGAGTTGTATGATGTCACGGTAACGGTGTGACTGATAATTGGGACATAGGATCCCGGGAGTTGTCGTCCTTGGATTCAGTTGTCGTCTTGGATTCAGGTAATCACAATGGCGCCCAACTTTTTCTCCAAGCTCGTCAAATCACCCACTTCCACCCATAGTCGTGATCGTTCTTTCGACTCCCACCATTCGCCTTCCCCCGCTCCTCGCAGCCGAACTTCATCTGCTATCAGTTCAACCGCGTCTCCGTCCGGGAGCGCCTTTTCACACAGTTCGCCATCCAAAAAACAAACAAATGGCCAGGCCTCGAGAATAGATACCGGTCAGGCTAATGGATCGCTGCAGGACGTCAATCCAAGTGTCATGGTTGTACCGCCGTCGCCGAGCTCGACGACGACGAGCGATGCACGCCGTAAAGAGAAGGAAACTGGCATTGCGAATGGTAGCAGTGGTATGGACGGTAGTGAGGGCATCGCAAACAATAACGCCCGCCGTCGAACACCTTCGTCGCCTTCAAAACTTCCGTCTGCACTGCCCGTACCCCCGCCTGTTGCTGATCCCCCGACTTCATCGTCAAAGACGGCCCCCGTTTCCCGGTCACGTCCTCCTTCCCGTCCAAATACGGCCTCATCTTCAAAATCCAGCCTTCGCGAGGCCTTCACGGCCGCCTTTTCGAAAGATACCACCTCCACGACACCGCCTTTACCCGCTGGCGGGACATTGGCTGCCCCAATTACCCCCGAGATGCACCGTAAATCATCCAACAAATCCCTGAGAAACATACCTCCAGTACCGCCCATATCTACCGTCCATTCTCGAGCTGCCACGACACCGAACCTCAGCCATGGAGACAACCCAACGGGTCAAAATGCAGACGATACTTCAAAACCGGCAATTGTGGAATCCCCTACGTCGATAACGATGCCTGAAATTCCAGCAGGTTCACGAGAAAATGTGGTACCACCAGTTACGAACGGAAAGACGTTCCTTGCAGCAACTCGAGACACTGACGCCACCTCGGTTAACTCCGTGATCACACCACAAAATACCCAGAATCAGAAGAAGCCGGCAAGCCGGCCATGGAAACGCCCCTCTTCAAAACCAACAGGTCTCGCGAGCGCCATCGCTGCTTCTGGTCTGGCAATGGCCAACCCGGTACTCTCAGCACCCCAACAGGTCCAGCTCAGTCCTCCTGCCCAAAGGAAACCCTCTCTGCCCTCGCCTCCATACCTGAACCGCACAGGTTCTACCTCCTCGCATGCCAGGGCAGGATCGACTGACTTTTCGCCTAAATCAAAGCGATCATCTACAGCTTCACCAAGGCGCAAGCCGATGTCCGTTCACAGCGACATAAACTCTGAGTATCCCGATGACCAGGCCGCTGGAGGACCCGACTACTACTCAGGACTGGAAGATGAGACCTCTGATGAAGACGAAGGGGATTCTGATGAACTGGACCCGTTGATGGACCTGGACTTGGGCTCCTCCGACATACCCGTCACTGGCTTTGCAGTGGCCAGCAGTAGAAGGAATGCCGATTTTCACGAATTGTTCTCAGCCATACCGGAAGGAGACTACTTGATCGAAGGTGCGTCATAGAGCTCTCTTGTGCGTGTCCGTCTAACCCATGTCTTACCAGATTACGGCTGCGCGTTACAACGGGAGATTCTGATTCAAGGAAGGCTATACATATCAGAAAACCATATTTGTTTTCATGCCAACATCTTTGGATGGATCACAGATGTACGTCATTCCGAGCGTCTTTCATTGACAGTTGTAATGGAACGTCTTTGGCAGCTTTCTATACCTATTTACGAAATCATCTCCCTGGAGAAGAAGATGACCGCTTTTGTGA
This sequence comes from Armillaria luteobubalina, assembly GCA_030435615.1. Classification (NCBI taxonomy): domain Eukaryota; kingdom Fungi; phylum Basidiomycota; class Agaricomycetes; order Agaricales; family Physalacriaceae; genus Armillaria; species Armillaria luteobubalina. The sequence continues at coordinate 41,738 of JAUEPU010000201.1, forward strand.
TACCCAACGCCATCCAAATCACGACGCGTCAAGCCAAGTATAACTTTGCTTCTTTTTTATCCAGAGACACGACGTTTGATGTCATCTATAATATCTGGCGCCTTGCCCGACCTGAAGACACGCAAAGTCTGGGTTCAGGGTCTGTCGAACAAGCCGTTGATCAGATTATTGAAGGAACTATTATCGGCGGCGGCGTGAATGGTGATGCAGTGATCGTCGGTAAGCAGGTTGGGACGGTCAAGAAGAAGGTAACGCAGTGCCAGTGCGGTAAAGACGGGACACATTACTCCGAGAAGGCTTTGGAGATGATCATACCAGGCACTCCCGAACGGATATACAATCTAATGTTTGCGAGCGGGTTCATGAAGGAGTTTTTGGTTGTCAATCAGAAACTTATAGGTGCGTTTATCTCATGGACGGTATGTAGACCACGCTAACAAGTTGACAGATATACAAGTATCTGATTGGGCACCGATCGAGCCCGGCTCCAAACTCCTTGGCCGAAACATGTCGTACATCAAGCCGCTAAACAACAGTGTTGGACCGAAACAGACCAAGTGCGAAATACACGACGAGACTGAGTACTGTGACTTTGATGACTATGTTGTCACCGTCACGACGACACGGACACCAGACGTTCCCAGCGGCGGTGTCTTTTCTGTGAAGACGAGGACTTGCATTATGTGGGCGAGTGCCATGTCTACCAAAGTGATCGTGACTACCCAGGTTGAGTGGACTGGAAGGAGTTTTATTAAGGGTGAGATTTTTTGACATCATTCCCCTTCCATTTTTAATAATGAAACACATCTAGGAATCATCGAGAGATCGGCTATTGACGGCCAGAAGGTGTACCATGCTGATCTGGAGAAAGCTATGCGTGCCTATATTCAAGAGCACCAATCCGAGTTTGTGCCTGAAGGAGTGGATCCAGCTGCCCTGGCGCTCGTTGAGCCTGATACCGCTGCGGACGTCAAGCAACCCACGCTCGAACCGACATCAGAAGAAGGCCGCAAGCAGCGTGAACGTGAACGTAATCGCCGCGGTCTACAATGGGCCTGGGATACCTTTGAGGGTGCGGCATCTGTTGCCAAGCAGAGTACCAAAGGCGCTCTGGAGCTCATCGGGGACGCTTGGGACCAGTCATCTTCTACGACGATCTTGATATTTGTCATCGTGCTTTTGGTTATCAGTAATATATGGACGTTGGCACGGATGGGATACAAAGCCGAGTCTGGGAGACGGAAGGTCCTGCAGACGACAGAGGAGCGCGAGAAGTGGATTCACGGTGTGGTTACTGCGCTGTGGGACGAACTGTCCGCGGGGAAAGGCGCCGTCGTTGCGGTGACGGACGGACATTTCGACCCGACGAAGCTCGGCGGTGAGATTATCTCGATGACGAGGAAGCTGGATGATATGGAGGAGCGGATTCGGCATATTAAGGAGAATTTGCATGGTTTGGTGGCGGAGGTTACGGATGCGGGGGGTGAGACGCTGGATTGATTAAGGACAGCAGTTTTGGATTGTTTATGATGCTTATTACTTTTTAATCGTTATTAGGTACTATGTGGATCTAGTGGGTTATATGACAAGAGCGCTTGGTGATTTTAAGAATATACTTGGCCCCAGACATTGCAAGAAGTCCGCTTTATCTTTGGAGAGGCTCAGCCCGGCACACAACGAAGGCTCAAATACCTTCTTGGCTGTACGCGTTGGTAGTCATGTCCGACTGTCTCAAAATCTCTGGTTTACTGCGATCCTGCGTCTCGATTGCACAAGTTGTATCCTTCCTGACTCTCCGTAGTAACTTCCTGGTCAACCGCCGTACAAGCTGTAAGAGAGCTGATCTTTACTCTTGAAATGCCTTCTGTGCTGACGAGTTGTTCGATCCTACCAACCCAGATATTTGATGCTGGGTTCATCGTCGACCGTTTATGAAGTCATATCGCATTCCACATTTGTTTTTGCTCATGAGGTGTGTATATTATGTTCCCGAAACAGACTAATATTGCCAGTCACGGTATCAAATTGCCAACGCTAGGACATGGGACGCTGGATTAAGGACAGCAATTTCGGACTGCTTATGATGCTTATTACTTTTTAATCGCTATTAGGTACAGTGTGTGGATCTAGTGGGTTGTATGACGAGCGCTTGAATTATTTTAAGAATATGCCTTCAGGTTCCAAGAGTCCGCTCTAACTTTGGAGATACTCCTCAGCTATACGCGCAGGTCCTCATGTCCTCATGTCTCGAAATCTCTCTTTTACTGCGATTTTGTGTCTCGATTCCACAAGTTGTTTCCCAGTCAAATGGAAGTTGTATCCTCCCTAACTCTGTAGTAACTTCCTGGTCAACCGCTGACGAGAGCTGATCTTTACTCCAATTTGTATCCAACGCCACCTTGCATGAAAACGCCTTCAGTGCTGACGAGTTGTTCAATCAGACCCTCTATTTTTCCAGATATTTGATGCTGGGTTCATCGTCCGCTGTTTATGAATTCATACCGGCGCACTCCACATTTATGTTTGCTCATGAGGTGTGTATATTATGTTCCAGACACAGACTAATGTTACTACTTATTGCCATCGAATCCCGTTGCTCGCCAATGCTTGGCCAATGTATCAGGTCAAGGATGCTTCTATTTTGATTTGACTTGCTGGCCAATAGAGGAGTATAGAGATAAAGAGCTAATAATTGGTGATTCGATGCCATAGTGCTCACTGCTTGAGAAAGCCTGTAGATATAACTTCCATGTCTTGAGGAGAAAGGATATGGCGGCGGGTCTCCTTGGCGTACTCCTTGATTGATAATTATGCTTGACCAAGTGTTTTTGTACAGAGATTTGACAAAGTGCTTTAGTAAATTGATTTCCTGCACTGCCACCCGTGGGAACGGTGAGCGCATAGCATGATGTCACAGGTATACGCAGCTGCGGCAGTGTACCTTGTCCTATATATTCATGTCAACCGACTACCAACCCCTCCCCACATCAGACGAGGACACCGCAAATCTCAACGCCCAAAAGGCGGAGCTGAAAAAGAAGAAACTACACCGGGTGCTACTCGTGCTCGCGAGCATCTTTGTTGTGATTACCTGGTTTGCTTGGACTCGACCGGCGCCTACAATGACCAAGGGCAAATACAACGTTGGCTAGTACGTCTTTATTTAATCTCTTACACCCGCCTAACCGCGTTTAGCTTCGTCAACTGGGGCATATACGCGCGCAAATACCCGCCCTCTGCGATTCCCACATCTGACCTGACGCACTTGCTGTATGCGTTTGCGAACATCTCGCCCGATACGGGCACAGTGTCGCTCTCTGACCAATGGGCGGACGAGCAGATCCACTACGAGGGGGACTCGTGGAACGACCCCGACGCCAACTCCAAGTACGCCTCCCCCACTTGCTATAAGATTACTACTAACGCCTTGCAGCCTGTACGGAAACTTTAAAGCCCTGCACCTGATCAAGAAAGCGAACCGGCACCTGAAACTGCTACTGAGCATCGGGGGGTGGACATACAGCCCAAGCATGCACCCCGTGGTCGTGGACGCCGCCAAGCGCGCGCAGTTCGTGCGGAGCAGCCTGCAGCTGCTCGAGGACTACGGGCTCGACGGACTCGACGTAGACTACGAGTACCCCCAAAACGACGCGCAGGCCTCCGGCTACGTGCTCCTCCTCCGGGAACTCCGCGCGGCTTTGGACGCACACGCGCAGGGGCGGGGCGGGTACCGCTTCCTGCTCACCATCGCAGCGCCGTGCGGGCCAGACAACTACCACAAACTGCACGTGCGGGAGATGGACGCGTCGCTGGACCTGTGGAACCTGATGGCGTATGATTTCGCGGGGTCGTGGGACGCGGTGGCGGGGCACCAGGCGAACCTGTATGGCCCGCCGATCAGTGCGTCGCAGGCGGTGGACTACTACCGCGGTAAGGGCGTGCATCCTGGCAAGATTGTGCTGGGGATCCCGCTGTATGGGCGGTCGTTTATGGGCACGGACGGGCCGGGGGCGCAGTACGCCGGGGTGGGCGAGGGCAGCTGGGAGCGCGGGGTGTATGACTACAGGGCGCTGCCGTTGCCGGGGAGCTATGTCATGCGCGACGAGCACAAAAAGGCGAGCTGGGCGTACGACTATCAGACGCGCGAGATGGTTAGCTTTGACTCGGCAGAGGTGGCTCAGTGGAAGGGTCAGTATATCCGGCAGCAGGGCTTGGCTGGGGCCATGTATTGGGAACTTAGTGGTGACAAGAGTGGTGACGGTTCTCAGCGATGCGAAGGTGGTAAAGGCAAGGATGTGCAGCCTGGTCCGAGTCTGGTTGCTGTGGTCAAGCATGCGATGGGTGGACTTGAGATGCGCGAGCACAATTGGTTGCAGTATAATCGTAGCAAGTTTCCAAATATGAGGAACGGCATGTAATAAATGGATAATCTACTCGTCTGGTACCTCGAGCTCGCCCTCGTTGATGGCGTCAATCACATCGTGAGGCGGCTTGCCGTCCACTGTGCACCCCACTGACTGTGCAGTGCCCAGAATCTCCTTGACACACCCCGCCAGATCCTTGGCGAGCGACTTTGACTTCATCGTCCGTGCAATATCCACAATCTCGTCGAATGGTATGTTGCCCGAGTGCTTGATGTTTTTCTCCTTTTTTCGGTCACGGGGTGGCTCTACGGAGGGTGAGGGGGGTGCTATAGCTTAAACGTGGAACGTACCCTTGAGAGCCTTGATGACGAGGGAAGAGGCGGAGGGAACGACGGAGACGGTGGCTTGCCGATTTTGGATGGTGAGTTGGACGGTTACGCGGAGGCCCTTCCATGCGCCCGTCGCTTTCGCGATATCTTCACCAACCTTTTTCGGTGACTGGGACTGGTCAGCGCGATTCAGGAAGAATAGATGGTACGCACTAGACCCAGAGGACCGATTTTTGGTGCAAGCGCAGACGAAGCGCCGACTTCACCACCCGTCGCCCGGAGGTAGATGATCTTGACTTCACTGGGGTCCTACACAACATCAGCAAGAGCGACCAACGAACAACGATCTACACACGAATTTGGGAGCCATGGGTAATACCTTCCATCGACGCCATCCCGGCTCATCTCACCCAAAAAATAGAGTTCAATCTCCGCCCAACAACTGTACAGGTGCTCCGCGCACGACGGCCCGCGGGCCGGCTCCGCAGGTTAAATGGACGACATGGGTCGATGAAAGTCGAGCTTCCCGCCGCGTTTGAAGATGCGCCCATCAGCGACCTCGTCGTGCTCATCGGTGCGCCCCCCCCTCCTCCCGCTCCACGCCGGCTCACGCGTACTAACCCGCCCCTAGCCGACATGCTGGACCGGCTGATGGCGCACAACGACCGGATCGCGCTGAGCCCGCAGGCGCTGACGCGCTTCCACTCGCGGTCCGCCCCGGCCATCTCCGTCATCGACTACCTCCGCCGCATCACGCGCTTCATCAACGTCGAGCGCTCCTGCCTCCTCGTCTCCCTCCTCTACATCGACGCCATCTGCGCCCGCCACCCCCTCTTCACCCTCTCGTCCCTCACCTGCCACCGCTTCCTCATCACCGCCATCGCCGTCGCCAGCAAGTGCCTCTGTGATTCCTTCTGCACCAACGCTCTCTATGCAAAGGTGGGGGGTATCAGTGTTACGGAGCTGAATATCCTCGAGAGGGAGTTTTTGCATATGATCGATTGGAGGCTCATGGTGAGCATCTTGCCTTTTCACCGATCCGGGCTGATCGGTGCAGTGCACGCGCGAGATCCTCTCAGAGTACTACACCAACCTCGTCAGGACAAACGCTTCCGGCAAGTACGCCATCGCTGATGATCAGTCCCCCATGGCCGTCCAGCCCCTCAGACAACCCGTCCCGACTAAAGACGTACGACCCACCATCGAGCAAAATATGGCCTTTGCAGCTCATCAGAGAGGCGAGGGGTAGTAGACTAATTTATTAAATAATAAGTCAATTCACGTTAACGTCTGCGCCGATGCCTTTGCAGCAGAGACACTAATTTATTATAAAGTTAACGTCTGCTTCAGGATCATGGCTGAGCAGTCCACACCTTTTTACATGACGCCGATGGTGAAACGGTTATCATGCTTGCCTTCCAAGCAAGCGGTAGGGGTTCGACTCCCCTTCGGCGTATTTGTTCCTCAAAGAGTCTTTTTTAAAAAAATTTACTCACAAGTCTATATCATTGACATCATAATTACTCATTACTGCTTAAACTCTAGTCCTGGAGACTACCCTGTTCGGTCGTCCTCAGACTATGCACTTAAACGGTACGATATACACGCGGCTCACATGGATCGCCTTCTTCGAAGCACCCCAAGGCCTCGATAAAGAACATCCAAAGGCTATCATATGGCCGCCCTCCCTCACTTCAACTCGACACTTACGTCCAGCGATACGGAAACTGCGGATCCAGGTCCGCTCCCAAAAATAATCACCTGCGGGCCCACACGACAATCGCACAGCCGCCCCGAAGCTCGCTCTTAACAACCGGTCCCATTAGAAGCACACACCCCACCCAATACATACATCCTCCAATCACAACACTCCTAGCATTAAATATCCCTTACTAGTACCTCGTAATAATTGCACAAAAGATGATGAAAAAGTATACTCTTGATGATGGGGTTAACAAACGACTTTTGCAACAACAAAGAAATTGGAGAAAATGTAAAAACGGAGGAAGAAAGATGTGTGTGTGTGTGTACGCAGAACATGGCGTCTAAGAAAACAAAAAGTCCTGTAGTTATGATACACAAGGCGCGGGGTGGAGAAGGAACTCTGGCGCGCGTCCACGCACGCACCGACGATGCATATTACATTCCACCCCCGCCCCCTACCGTCGCAGCGCACTCAACATCTTCGCCAGCGCATTGATCTGCCCGCGCTGCACCTTCTTCGGATACCCATCTTCATCTCCAGAGCCGTCGCCTAATCCCAAAGACGTCGTGCTCGTCGTCGCATCCCGCCGTCGGTCCTCAGAGATCGTGTCCAGGTGCACGTCTTTGGTCTTCCGGGACCGCTGCTTTCGCGCAGGCGGCGAACCAAACAGATCTCCTTCCGGTCCAGGATACTGTCCACGCGGCAACTGGTCCAGTTCCCATGGCACGCCATCCATGACTAGGCGAAAATTAGCTTCGCCCATCAACTAGATGCACAAAACTCACTCTTGACGTTCTTGGGAGGAACTTGAGGAAGATAGGTAGACGAATTCGAAGACGGCGGCGGCTGGCCCTTGCCCGTCCTCCAACTCGTCGCCGAAATACTCGTCGCAGTAGTAGACACACTCCTCACGCTCGCATTGCTATACCTCGTAAACGCACTCGTCGACGTACCCGCACTCGAACTCGTCGTGCTCATCGAATTCCGCCAGTTGCCAGACGTGATCGAACTCGAGCTCGACGCCAGAGGCCGCCCGCTGCGTGAACTGTTCGGAGAGATGCCCCGGTTCGAGCGGCCTCCAGCCGTATCGTGCACCCAGCGTTCGATGCTCGGATTCGGAGAGATCCCCTGGTGATGGGACAGAGGTGGCGGGTTCGGACTCCTGCTCGGTTGCGAGCCATGAGGCGACCGCGATCCACGCGCACGGCGGCCCCTGCCCCACGGTTCATCCGTTACCGACGTCGAGTGAACGACAGGTGCGTCCAGACTCATGATCAGCGACGTCACGTTGCTCGCCGTCGCCGACATGGGTCCTACACTCACGTCCATAGATTTCAATGACGGTGCCGACGGCTCTTCAAGCGGTGACATTCGCCCATTCGCTGCCGCGGACGCCAGGTTCGTCGAACTTGCTTTGCCAAAGCTCAACTTCCACTTGGACGGCTTCTTGACGGGCACATGCAGCGACGTCGTCGACGTCGACACATGCACACTGTTAGGTAGTGCCGGTACAGTCGGCGACGGCGGTTGAGGCGCTGCAGCCATTGGTCTATGTTTCGATAGTAAGGGAGTGGGCAATGCATACATCGAGACGGGCTCGTACGGGGTACTGCGCGAGCGACGACTCGACGTATCAGAGGTCTTGGACTTGTGAGACGAGGTCACAGACGGCGCTTTTGAGGCTTTGCTGATCTCTCTTGCCAGAGACTGAGATGCGACCGCGAGCGTCGCCAATGTGTCGTCCTGCAGACTCGGCGTCGTAGGCGTCGCCGCAGTCGCTCCCTTACCCTTTCGAGCCCCACGCTTTCGCCTCTTGTTGGTCGACGTCGAGCGCAAGGTCATCAAAATACCTTGCGTGCTAACTTGTTCCGCTTCTTCTTGTTCTTCGACTTCTTGATCGATGACCGTCGATAACTCGGAAGCCTCCGGTCTCTCATATGCAGGCTCAAGTGACGGAGCCCGTGAGAGCGACCGAATGGGTATAGCAGGTGTCCGTATGGACGATGGGGCATTGGAGGCCTGCCTGGACGACGGGCGGTGTGATGGTGGTACAGAGGAGGAGATGGGGTGCCCCTGGGTAGAACTGATAGACACACCACGTTGGTGCGACGGCGTGGCTGGCGTCGCAAGAAGGTCTGGAAGATCTTTTGCCCATAATCCGAAATCAGCAGATGAGATCCGTTTTGAATCGTCACCGGAATCATCAAGAACGTTGAAAACTCGGTTGGCGAGTGTCTCTGCAACCGGGCGCGTCATGCCCGTGAACCGTTGCATAAAAAAGTTGACCGGAGATTGTCGGAAAATGTCAAAAGAATTACAGGCCCCTTGAGAGGTATCTGTCCAGGGGTTATAATGATACAACCTACAAGACTCGGTTAAACGCAGAAAAAATTGGACAAATTACACCGGCGTACATGTTGATGAGCACGATGCCTAACGACCAAACATCAGCAGCTCGTGGGCGATATGTAGGGGCCACATTATTTCTGCATTCTAAGTTTGATGTTTTAATCAACGATCAGTTGGTGGATCAAAAATCATTTCGCCGACGTACCATAACTCATGTAAGGCGCACTGCCGCAATCCATGTCAGACGATTCGACATCGTTGGTCGACAGGCCAAAATCAGTAAGCTTGACGATGACTTTGCGTTCCTGTCGGCCATCGCTTGTCGTAGTCCAACCATCGGTCACGATGAAGTTTTCTGGCTTGATATCGCGATGGTAGACTTGCTGCGCATGGCATGCGGCTACAGCATCACACATCTGGGAGAACATAGATGATATGAGGCGAAGGCGCGTTCGGGAAAGGAGTTGAGAAGGGTGCAGGTTGGAAAGTAGGCTAGGAGTTGGGGGTGTTCGTGACGACGTAGAGGAAGGATCAGTACAGGTTGGAGAGTCGGCTTCATAATGATCGCGAGCTTGTTCGAGAAAATAAAATAGGTCTTCACCCGGGACATACTCCAGGAGAAGCAGGAGAAAAGAAGAAGTTTCAAAGGTGCGATAGAGGGTAACGATGTTGGGATGCGAAGAGAGAGACTGGTGAATAGTAGCCTAGAAAGATATGTTGAACAGATTGGTGTGCGTGAAAGAAAAATGTGACATACCTCTGACAGCTGTGCTGCTAATGCCTCCTCGTCGAGGTTCGCTTTAGATAAGCACTTGATAGCAAATTCGCGCCCATAGACAGTTGAAGGGTTCCGGGGAGCGGACAAATCATCAATGTCCATTGTACCGACGGTCGTAGGATGGCCATCCTCAGAGGGCGGAGGACGATAAAGGACTTCCCGCACCAGATAAACGACTGCGTAACTGCCAGCGCCGAGACGGCGAACGACTTCGAACTCCTGGGCAGGCTCCTCGACATTGGGAGAGTCTGGAGGCCCAGAAGGGTTGCTACCGATAGAGACAAGCCGAACAACTTGACCCTGAAGCAGGGCGCCTACACCGACGGCATCGCCCGGGAAAAGGACGTCGCCGATGGTGGACGAAGGACGAGAGCTGGCTGGGGATTTTGAAGAGGCAGAACGGGGAACGGGGACAGCGATAGAAGCCTGCCGGGACGAGATATGCAGGTTCCGGGGCAGCTTTGGGGAAGCGGTTGGAGGAGAAGGGGCAGGATTAGGACGAGAAAAGAAATTAGGAAGAGGGGGCGGTTGACCAGTATATTGAGGCGTCACAAACGCATCTTTGTAGACACGTTTGGTGGTCAAGGGACGGGGTTCATTACGGGTATTGTCACCATTGGAGCTGGCGAAGTGGTGATGGTCTGTGGCGACTGAACGTTTGACCTTGGGCGACGAAAGCGGACGAAGAACAGGATACTGCAACATGAGACTGAAGAGAACTTGAATCTCTAGGGAATCTCAATCAAGAGATGGCGAAAAGGCGAATCGCTTGCAATCCGTTCAGACGAGACCGGCTAATGTCTGAGCAAGTCAAGGCTGCAGAACATGCAGAAGATAAGGGCGACGTCGTCTGGGCTCCAGCAAGACCGTCAACGGGGGGTGAACGACGTCCCGTCGCCGTCGTGCGGTGGGAGTAATGACCTGAGAGTGAACCTGGCGGGCTTTGAATTAGTGCTGTGCAATAGGCGAGTCAGACAGTACGAAATAGTGAAAGGCAGCTTGTAGGCTGGACAGCGGCCGCAACGACGAACACGACGAGGAGAAAGCGAGTGGCAGAGAAATTAATACGTACGGGCAGAAGAGAGACGATGAGGGGGTAGAAGAAAGAGGAAAGGTGCAGATGGACCATCTGCTATGTGACCACATGGACGGGCGGCTTCTAAGCATGCAGCCACATGTGCCCATATGTTACTCAACGATCGTACGGTACGGTGCCAAGGGTAGATTCAATACAAACATCTTTACATGTCCTTTAGTATTTCTTCCCATTTCTCTGTATACCCCCCCTGCAGCATTATCGCACTGGCCTTTTTCCCTTTCCCGTGCTGCAACAGCCATTTGGCCCATTCCATGCTGGCTGATTCCCCATCTTTTCGTCGCCAGACTTGGTATACTTCTTCCAGGATCTCTTCCTTCCCAGCCTGCGCCTCGAGCCTAAATACTTCTCCCCATATTTTGCCTGTCGTGAGATAAGCACTGTCCATATGGCGTACTCTGTCCCACTCCGAGCGTTTCGTCTGCTGATCCGAACTCTGCCCGCTTTTCGGCACTGTTCGGTCCTTATACAGTACCGTCACATACCTCATCAGTATCATCTCGTGCACGGCAAGTATGCCCATGCCCATGCTCTCCTTAGCCAGGCCCTGTAATGTACCTCAGTCAATATCGTGCGACATATGGCAACTTCCATGCAATCGCTACTTGCCTCGTGAAGCTCAGCCAGGTGCTCCATACTGATCGCACCACAGTTCTCAAGTCCCCACTGCCACACCGACGCAATTTCGTCTTCCGATCCTGCCATTGATCGTCGTGCTTCCTCCCACGCTTTCTCGACTGTTTCCCGGCTTCCGTGCTGCTTCTCTACTGCCAGCCGTTCTAGCCACACGCTGGCCGCCTGTGGACACCGGGATGTGTATTTTCGTGCCTTTTCAACAACTCTGGATTCCCCGGCGCCGTGGCCTAAAACTCTAATATGAACCGATAAGAGCGATGGAGATTTCCTGTGTCCGCTGATTACTCTTTCCAGGGACCCGATAAGATACAATTTCTGAGATTCAACGTTAGCATCGTCACGAGAGCTCATGAACCCGAGTGAAACATACCAAATTCTCATCAATCGCCGCCTTGCACCATTGTTCAATAAAATTGCCGTATACTTCGAGCACCGCTTCTTCCCCGCCATCAGTTGCGCCCATCAACATCTCATTCGCTTTACGTATTCCTTCCACCAGCTCGCAGCCTGCCATGTCGGATCGTAAGAATCTGCTGGCAAGTAATTTCATACTGCGTGGGTGCTCATGCAATCGCTGCCGTAATAAGTCATCCAGGTGTGCTAGAAGTGACTCCCGCAGGCTTGCTTGAACCGGATACTGCGATATCACGTCGTTCAATGATTCAAATAGTTCAATTTTGGGTAATGCTTCAATGATGTTTTAGCACACGCGGCAGAATACACGGAAATTATGTACTCACCTTCAACTGCATTAGAGATAACAGATTTCACAATTGCTCCCCTCATGATCTCTTTCCGTGCTTCTTCTCCTTCGTCTTTCTCCGCTCCATTGTCGACCTCAATTGGAATAACATCATCCTGACCTCGAAACCCGTCGATCATCAAGGCCCTGTCTCGTTCATCTGCCGTTTCGTCATCTTCCTCGATACCAAGCACGTCCCATCGCCTCCGCAGGCTCTCAATGAACCCCAATTCCATTTTCACATACTCTCGCCACATGTCAATGCTATCGGCATTTAGCCGTATGCCCCGTTGGAGTAGCGCACGAGCTGCAGACGGAGAGAGGTGCGAAAGTTCGTGGGACGCTGCAAGGATATACAAGGCAGGAGTATTGGGATGCAGTTGTAGAGCCCTACGTTTGGTCAGGACTCATGTAGACACGATGAAATACAAGAGATATACCTGGCAGTTACGCGCCCGACAAGCGTCTTAGCTCCTTCCCGTTTGGCAAGCTCGATGTATTGTATCCATAGACCCACGTCAGACCTGAATCTTTTGACAGCGCGTTCAAAGATATGAAACTGCCGTCGGACGAGAGCGTAGTCAGATATTGTAGCCGGTGAACGGGGCAGATCTATCAGACCAGGTCAGGAATCACCATCGTGCGACCACTTGTTACTCACTGAGTCGTTCGGCCCGTTTTCTTCTCAGTTGCTCGAGGCCCATTTCATAGGCAGCATACCGCAGGAAGTCTGCCTTTTTAGCGATTCGTCTGACCAACGCGGTCTCAAACGCGGTGCGTTTTTTCACTATGAGTTTCGTCTCTTTCTGTAACAGAGCAAAGCTATATCGTTGAAAAATTCTTCTTGCTATAGAATGCGCTTCGATGGCATAGGTGTACTTACGATAGTAAACAATTTTTTTTCGACGAGATCTTTGAGCTCTGCGAGCATCTACAAAAAAGATGTCATCAAAATAATTTCATTTTTAGGAGAACATATAAAATACCTGCTCCTGCTGGAACTGGACCCTCTCCATGGTAGCAGGTAATGTGATTCAGCGAGGAACAATGGGTAGACGGAAAAATACGTGAAAGTGTCAGAAAGAGGCAATGGGCGTTCGGATCAAGGTTATCACCTGAGCCAATTGGCGTTTCCAAATTCCAAGTTGAGCACCTGCCACCACCACCATCATCGTCCATGCCACCACCGAAAAGCCATCGGGTGCATTCTACGAGCAATCTGCGCTCACACTCACGGTCTTCTTCGTCGACTAAGCTAGCAGGAAATGCGCAGAAGGAATTTGTACAGCCCAAAGGGCTTGAAAAAGCGAAGAAAACTCAGTCATGAGGTGTGTATCTTGACTTCTGTCACATCTTTCATTTTTCTAATCTCTTTTCTTATCCGATAGCATGCTAGGACCGCCTCACCTCTTCCACGTACGAACAGCGCCGTCCGAGTCGAAGCGAGAGATCGAGAGCACCAAACAGGACCTCCATCGAAACGCCAGCCTCCTTCAACAACGGCCGCCACGAACAAGGCCAATGGGTCCAAGCTCAAAGGTGGTTTTACAATTAGTGTTGATTCCGAGGACGACGACGAGGCATGGGTGTCCAGTGAAGCTGATACGTCCACTGAATCAGTGAACTTGACCCGTGAATCGGACCCAGATAGCGATACCGAGAATGCTTCTACTCCCCTTGCCCGTGAATCTTCCATGCCACGCCTAACGAAACAGACATCCTCGACGCAGAGCGCTGCTGCCAAGCGAGTTGGGTCAGAAACAGGCTTATCCAGGATAAACACCGCAAGGCCCTCGGATGCAAACGGGTCAAGCAAGGGCGTCGCTCAGAAGAATGGGGCACCTCGGTTGGAGCGATCTGGGTCGCAGCGTCGGGTTCCACAGATTTTCAAAGCCCCTCCGACGCCCGTCACCTCACCTCCACCTGCATCTACAGAACCCAATCACCACGATTCACCTCCGGACGGACCTTCCACACAGCCTCAGTCTCAACTTCTAACACCTCCTGAACCAGCGCCCAAAGTTAATGGCAATATTCTCGCTAAGATGCAACCTCCGCCCACGTTCTCATCCAACCTGAGGGGCAATCACCCAGAGCCACCGTATCACACGAACGCAATTTCCAATCCCTCATATCATTTCGCCAGCCCAGACGAGATAGCCAGGCAGAATCAAGCACTCAGACACGTCACTTCACCGGGCAGCGATACCGAGGCCAGAATAATGCCGCATCACTTCCAGAAAATCAACGGCTCACCGATTTTACATCGCGGCCCGCCTCCCGGATACTTACAGCAAAGGAACGATAGACAACCTCGCTATCTCGACGACTGTCGCTTAATGGATCCTCCAGCAGCCGCTCGCTTTGCTGAGGCTATCGCAGCCCAGGACCAGGATCCTGCCGAGCTCGCTGCTCTTCTGTCCAAACCTAGCTCACCCAATGTGTTAGAGAGTAGGTTATATCCGCCCCCACGGAAGAGTCCTGGAGATGCTTCGAGGTCACCAGCCGTTAGGGCAGTCTCAGACCAAACCGATAATTCTTCTGACAATCGTCGGCATAGTTCAGTCATAGTCCCTAGTGAATCTGCCAGCGGCCTCGACGTCTCCTCGTTCAAAGCACCATTCCCGGCCGTCCTCCGTTTATTCCGTCTCCAGCAAACATCTACGGCCTCATCCTTTGATACGAGGTCAATCCCATGGCCCATCGGGTATACAGCCCAAACCGGCGCCGTTGGCGCCCTTGACTACGGTCATGTCCGATTCATCTTCTCAGCTCTCCAACTCTGTCCCTAATGATAGTACCATGAACTCCCTTACTGATAGACATGTGCCAACCTCTCCAGTGTCTTCATTTACCGCTCCTCCTTCTCCTAATGCATCTCTCGCAACCCAATCTCCATTCCGTCGGTCCTCAGTGTCTTCAACCCGAAGCGTATCCACTCTACCCGTCACGACATCTGTTAAAGAGGCGCGAATGAAGCCCGACAGGCACCGCACACTATCTACCATCTCTTCCTCGTCTTCCATAGCCGCTCTTTCCTCTTTAGTTCATCTTCCTGTCACCACATCTCATCGGATATCACTCTTCCCTCCTGTTGATGAAGATGTTGGGAAGATTCATCCTCTTCTTCCTCCGTCTTATGCGGAGAATCATCTCCAATTTTTAGCCCACCGATCCCCATTAAGGGCATCTTACGATCGGGTAATGCGGGCCAAAGCAGTAGCAACAGCAGGACGCTAGCTGCAGCATTTCCAAACCTTTGCATTTTGATTCCCCTCTCGAGCGCTACATCATCTTCTAACTTACTGGACATTTTACATTATTGTACTTCTACGCAATTTTCGCGGTTCTTTGTTTATCGTGTATTGCATAAATATTATTGCAGCTATGGCAGAACACACTACTGTTATGTTTAGTCGAGTATACCAGTCATAAAGAACAATAGTCAGAGCAGGACATTTTCACTAGGTCCTCGAAGATCGAAAACCACTCAGGATGACCCGGATGCGCTCGCCCAAATACGACCTGGCAAACCGAAAGTCCCACCACGCCGACATACTTCTTCCAATAGATCCACTTTTATATCTACTCCCATGGCACCATTGACTTCAACACAGATCCCCTAGGTTTCGACTCGTCGTAAGTGATATTGATTCCCACCGAACCAGATATGGGTGGACGCTCGGGAGCTACCATGAAGATTCTTGGTCGTTGGTCATTGACAACGCTTATACCATCCATATTCTCCGCATTAAACCTGCTTTGGAGGAGAAAAACATTGACAGGAATTTTGTGTGGCACATTTGTACCGCCAAGAACGGCTAGCAGGTCTTGTTCCGTAGGTTCAGTATCGTCCGACAATACATCAGTTTCGGAAGGAAGGCCTTCTGCCGTCCATTTGCAGCCCAATAAAATTTCGTTCAGCCAGCACTGCTCTCGAACAATCTGTGAACAGATATTAGCACATGATAATGCAGATCGCACAGTGATAATTACCTCGAGAACACCCCAGGCTTCCTTCATACTATGAACGGGTACCCGCTCTAACACAAAGCCAGGTTCTTCTGGCGCAGTTAGCCGCAATTGCAAGGGCGGATGAGCTGAAGATGGCGATCGCTGAGTAAAATGACTGAGAAAAAATTATCGATTACGAGTTCCCCGCACGTACGTAGATGGAAGTATAGCGCTCTGGTGACACTGGGCTGGACGGGTCGGCTTCAGAAGGGTTGAACTTCACGTAGTCAGAACAAATCGTGGTGAGAGGATATGAAAGACATACTAAAATATCCACCCAACTGCCGGTACCAAATGACATTATATTGTCAAGTTGGTCTATACTGCTCAGAGGGTTGACGACGAGCTCTATCTCTCGCATCCTTGACTGGCTCATTACGACCCCAGGACGCGAGCCACCTTGAGTGAAATCGAGAATCCACGAAGGCTTCGAAAACGGTTCGCCATGTAGGTCCAAAGGTGAATCAAATGTCTGTGGGAATAAATGCTCCAGTTCTATACCACCTGGTACCAAGGGGAATATGGGTCGTGCATTTAACGCGGGCATGGACACGGAGGCAGATGAGTGAAAGTCTGGTTCAGGAGAGAGCGTGAGTGTGGCTATGGCGACACCAGTCTGGGGTCGAGACGACAGAAATGTTCGTATCCGGGATAATGGAATGTCAAGTTGCGGAAGATGTGGTACGGGGTCCGCAACGATGTCGTCCGATGATTGACGAAGGAGCCGCAAATACGAGGCTGGAGAAAGATGGATCAAGAAGGATATGCAGGGAGACATCAGATAAGGAAGCGGCAATGCATGGGCGCGAAGTAAGAAAATGTCAAGGGGTGCAGTATGTTGCAACAACGATCTCGATAAATAAGTCAAGAAAGGTCAAGACGCTAGCAGAGCAACACTTACGAAGAAACTGCTTGTGCCTCTGCCTTTGCAAAGTCTTCTAAGACATGACAGAGTTGATCCACATCAACGAACCACCTGATACCCCCGTCCTCTTTCCTGTTCGCGAGCCTATCCAGCATAACCAGGTAACGGAGATGGCTGTTAACGACCGTTCCCAGCCTTGCCGCCTCCAGAGGATTCACATCAGCCTCGGACATCTGTACGGCATCGCAAAAAGCAGACATGCTCGTCGCCAGAAACGCGTCCAAGGATGCTGAGCCCGCAGTGTCGAAGTTGGCGTAAGATGTCTTGACGTTCATGACCTTGATAGAAGGGAGAGGGCTTAACCGATTCACAGAGAATTCGACATCTACCACCAAGACCTTCCCGCCCAAGACTAAGCTGACGGTTTCCTCACCGATTTCGTCCTTGAATGTCTCCATGCCCACAGAGGTCCCCCACGCCTCAAACCGTGAAATGCACCAATCTACCAAGGCCGCCCGGTCCAAGGGTATGTCTTCGCCATACTTGACACCCGTTCTCTTTTTCAGCGCATCAACAATTTGGTGGACATTGAGGTCTGACTGATCAATTGGTCAGTGATCGAACGAAGTAAAACTAAGGACCGACCAGGTGGAGAGAATGGGACGTATTTGCATGCTCTTTCAGTCGTGAGATGAGCTTCGGTTCTGTGAAATTGGCTGAGCTGTAAAGATTCAACGAGTTGGATAGCTGGGTTGTAGCTTGGATTATGTCTTGCAGGACATTGCCCGAGGACCCGGCAGAGGACGCAAATTGATGTGTCGCATGAGAAACGGAGTCTCGGCTTTGAATATTCTGAATCGTGGAGAGTAATGTCTGTGGCAAACTTCCTAATGTAGAGTTACTCATGGAGGTAGGAGGGAAGAGGTCATCGATCGTTGTCGGCGACGCCGCTGACTTCGGCGTTCAACGCGCTCACGTGCTCAAACCGGCTTCAGCTCAAGCTTTCATTGAATATAGAACGAGAATCAGAATTCATGTATATATACACTGGGGTCCAGATGCTCCTGCAAATGAATTATACAGACTTGAGTGTTGCTAATATAGTCCAAACAGCCACTGCTAGTGAGCGAATAATTATCAGTCACTACAAGAGACGAAGAAGCGAGAAAGTTACTAACCACAACTAATTTTTGGAGACATCCCGATTGCGAGTATCCTTGGCTTCATACTGAGGAGGGATTAACACAGGTAGCCCATCTAAATCGGACCAATTTGTACGGAATCGATGGTTGGGGTTGTGGTCAATTTTCCTGAAAAGACGTGTCTCCATTCCTATGGGCTTCCCAGCAATAGTCATCCTGTCCGGCATTAGAATATCGAAATCGGAATGTTTTCTGAAGGAAAGTTCTTTGACATCAGCATGGGAAAAGAACGTCTTGCTGGACATTTCGATGGGTTCGAATGGTAGTGTCAGGATCTCGCGTTCAATTAAACCATAGGAACGTTTAGCTACGAAGCTAGATCAGCCTGGAGGTATGTTGCATCAGGAGATGGTGACATACCATCACTTTTGTACATTCCCTGTCAGTGCATATCGGAAATCGGTTCTATCTTTCGAATTGGGCAGACTTACCAAAGTTCCCGTAGGCCACTTGAAATTTTGAGGGCCTTTCCAAGGTTCAGGAAGAGAAGTCTCCCACTCCACTCCTTTTTCGCAGTACTTTTCGCCTTGCGAAGAGTGGCCTGAAGATCAGCCTCTTCCTTCTCTTCTTCGGTCATTTCTGATCGACGCTTCTTGGGCGACTTTTTCACCGGAGAACTGAAACTGGGATAAGAACTATATGCACATCGAAGATGTCGCTGAGGGGGCATTTCACTGCTTGTTACTAGTTTAGAGGGCTATGAGTGTGGTGAGAAGTGGCGCAAATAATTGTGGCAGTGGAGAACCTGGAAATTGATATTTAATGGAAACGAAGACACGCGTGGTGGTAATCATACCTAAAGGACGTTCCAAATACTTGCTATGGAAGAAAGGAATGTTTAGACGCGGTTGATGCGCCAGGTATAAATACTATGAGGCTGAATGGCCCAAGCACGCTTCCTCCCGTCACAACAAAGCATAGAACAATGAGGCCTAGACGTGTTTCACACAGATATCTGTAAGGTATTGTTTTGAAATTTCGAACATCACATGCATGTTGCTGATCTACTTACCCTGACAGACAGTTGCCGCTGATCTTCTTGTTAGGATTTGCCGGTCTTCTGCTTCGTTTCCGAGGACTTGTCGTAGTTATCAAGTCTGGATATTTCATCGTCAGTGCCGTGTCGCGTATGCAATAGATACATTCATTATACGCTTACTGCGTGCTCAGTCGCCACGCTCTGGTGATTCTAAGTCGCCGACTTCAAGTTAAACACCCTCTTGGTCCGAAAAGTTCCACTTTAGCACGCGACATTACGACTAGCTGGTGAGTGCAAGACTTAGTACGGAGGGCCTGGACGCTCTTGAACATCCGAAAAGATAAGGCCTTGAGGAACCAAAGAGTGTTATCTCTGCCACCGCATAATAGATCTGTGCAACGAAAAACATAACAAGCAAGCAGAGCAATGTCGGGTCCCATATTTCTCGAGAAACAGAAACATCGGCGTTTCATCGAGCTGCAAGTTGTATCCGAGTATTTGGCTTCCTGTGGCTGCGGATGCGAAGACGCGTCGCGGATATGACGTCACGTGTGTCGGCCTAATCCTCCCCACGTTCAACACCTAGCCCGCATCTATACCTCAAAAATGGTATGCACGATACATTTAGCGCAAATTGTCTGAGTTAATCCCTGTCTAGGCTCCCAGAGGCCTCTCAGCTGAAGAGAAACGCGTCAAATTACTTGAAATCTTCCATGAAACTGTAAGCCAGTCTATTCCACGATCAATGACACCTCAGTACTCAGAAATGGCGTAGAAAGACTTCTATCAGGTCAGTTTGATTTCAATTTTTGTCGGAACACCTTGAAGATGAAGATCTCTCAGTTGAAAGAGCTAGAGAAACTCGGTCCCAAAATGAAAGGGATAGGTCCGTTGACGCGCTTGGTTTTTGTTAGTGTTTTGACAATGGGCTTCTAGTGTCACAGTCTGTAAAGGAAGTTCTTCAGTCCCTCGTTGACGATGGACTAGTACAAGGCGATAAAATCGGCTCTTCAAATTGTACGTTCGTGATAGATCGTTGCCTCGTCAATGTTATTCATCTCCGTTTGCAGTTTTCTGGAGCTTTCCATCCCAGCAAGGCGCACTGGTAGCTCTCAGCCTCTCCTAAGCCATGCATGTCGCCTAACGACAAACTCTTAGATTCAAGGGCGACTCAAGGCAGCTAACGAACAGCGCACAGCAAACCAGGCCCAGTTAGATGAGATCAAAGTCGCCGTACAATCTGAAAAGGCTTTGCGTGTAGAATCTGTGAGAGAAGAAACACCCTTAATGATTACATTACTGACGATTCATATCACAGGAGTCCCGCACGAAGTCTTTGGAGAAGCTCATCCTTTTGAAGAAGGAATTATGCAAGCTGGATGACGAACTCAGTGCATATGGCGCATGCGATCCCGTGAAACTGGAAGAAACCAAGCGAGGTATCACTTTGGCAAAGGAAGCCGCTATTCGTTGGACAGGTACGGGTTACTGTTGCTCCTTCTGAATAGTTGGCGTTTACCTGTGAGGTTAGACAATTACAGTGTTCTTATGTCTTATTTTCTTCGGCAATCCCTTGTGGAATCTAGTGAGATTCGACGGTATCTTGGCGTAGATGATGAGTATGAGGATATATGCTAGCTTTTTTGGACTTTCCTTACTAGATTCCATCTGTGCTTTTGCCCTTGCTATGTGACATCCTTTCAGCGCTCTTGTATCATAAGCTGCTTCGCATTAATGTGTATAATTGTAAAGCCTAGTGCAATAGTGCGTTACCAACCAATTCAGCGTCGCAATGTGTGCTTAGGTTTGTCCTCGACGCGTCAGTTGTCCGGTCCATCCGGTCGGACTACCTCGAGCGCTGATCGAACGCACTTGTCGGAGTGGCATGGAACTCGGTAAGGGCGCCCTTATGCCCAGACTCTCCGGACGGTCTTCATTCAGAATGCCTCTGTAAGCTAGCTGTCCATTCAGAGTGTCTGATCCATTGAGATTGCAAAAATGGTCGAATCTAGGTCGGAAGTGAAGAAACATTAAGACCGTGTCCGGTATAAGTCTGATGCGATTACGTCCAACAGATGTCCAGGTGCAGGTGATATATCTGTTTACATCGGACTTGAAAATTAGTGCTCAAAGGCGAAGCCTAGTTCTCCAAAACACATAGCATATACTCCGGTCTGAAGAAAATAAATGTCGTCTAATAACGTTATCAGCTGCCAAGCAGTAAAGAATGTCTGGACCCACCATTAATGCCCAAAATTTGCAGTCCTTTCAAATCTTGGCACAGAGGCATTCACTAGCATTCTGCGTAGCGGCAGGCTAATTCACAGGCCGCGTGAGCAAGCTCTTGTTCTCTTCGGTGGGTTTAGCCCATGGTGTGACCAGCTATCGTCAAGATGTTTCAATGTGTAGCACGATAGGCGGAGGAAACCCAAGAAAGACAGATACAGCTACCATATCTCCTAGATTCTGAACAAGAATCGCACTGGGTCGAACCGAGCAGCAGCAATCGTCATCATAAAAGGATGATTCTTCGGTGGGCGGCGTTCTATGTATACTTTGTGCTTGGTCATGGTGAGCGGAACTGATAGGAAATGGAAGAACAAATGAATCGCAAGTAAAAGCGATGTTCCTCTTTCGACCGCCTCGTGCTATTGCCGATCCTCGCGTGGTCTAGGTATAATCACATCAGCGACAGCTTATAATGTGGAAAACATGTGACTTCGTACCTACTGTTCGTCATAGAAAATAACGGACACATGACATGGTGGCGGCGGTTGCGAATGCGGCGTCGACTCATATCTAACCCGCTAACTGCGGAAACTTCGTGGAAAGGGAAAAGACACAACGACACGCCATGGAGACGGACCCATGCGGAAACGACTTGTAGCATCCCACAAGAACCCACGGTGGTGCGTCGCTTGCTGAACGGACTATAAATGACATAGCTTCGGTTGTTCAATGCGTTGTTTCAGTTAAAGTACGAACAACCCCCGCTGAATGTGCCGGATCCAGGGCCGATGGGACTGGAGAGTTTGATGAGGTCCAGTACATTTCTAGCCTCGATAAGCAGGTGGGTTCCAGAAGAACCGCGGAAAGAAGTAAATTGTATGACTTAACTATAAAAGGATCAGCAAGCCTGACCACCATCACTTTCTGATATTCGTTCGTGTATTGCGCCTTGCTTGAGCGCTTGAGCACTGACCGGGACCGTCACAGTGGTATGGAATCAATGTGAACGAAATCTCACCTCGCCATGTGTCTGTGTATATTTTAGCTCCAAGGCACTCCCAAGGCACCAAATTTAAACGTCCAGTGATCCTACACGGAGATCAGAATTGTGTTATGGTTAATTTTTTCACCCAGAGAAGACAACACGCATGCGAGACGGAGCAACGCAAAGTAAGGGGAAATTGAATCCGGAAAACGCAACTACCGCAGTCAAGAAAAGTTGCAAGTATATGTTGAGCCTCTAAGAGCGTTATTCATACAAGCTGACACGAATCAAATACCATGACCCGTTCTGCGGGCAGAGCCATAAGGTTGTTAAATCCGGCTTAGCGCCAAACCGGAAGATATGGGAGTCGTTGAGTGTCTTCTCGCTAAAGATAGTATGTTGGATGGGTCATCGGGTGAAAAAGTACAAAAGAACAAGGTCATGGATTGATACGGCGGCCAACGCCAGACGTACGAATTGTGCCTGGACGGAGATACGCTTCGTTGTGATAAAAAATAGACCTTGTTGAACACTGATAGAGAGCTAAAAAAGTAAAACATACGATTTTTTGGTTGGCTAGCTTTCGGAGAAAAGGTAGGAAGGACAGACGAAACCGTATGAGAAGATGAGACAACGATGGCTTTCACGCTGATAGAGATAGTGTTAGAATACCAACAGGTGATACATAGAGAACGTGTAATGATACCGGGAGATACTAAGAAATGTGTGAACGAGGGGATAAAAAAAGAAGAAATAAAGGTAGGGTACCGCAGAAGAGGCGTCAACTGATCACGGCAACACGTGCAACTTGTTGACCTGAAAAAGGCCGACGGCGACTATTACGCTGAACCGTCCGACGTTTGTTTGTCCCGAACGGTAATCAGCCTCAGTACCGTCATCCACTGCCAGCTTCTTTTTCTCCACCATCATGTCGCTCAGTCCTTCAGCGTCTGTGTCGAACGGCTCAGAATCTGCTTCAAAGCGTCGTAGGACAAGCGATATCGCTCGCTCGCCACAGGATGCAGGTCAGGCTGTGCACATCCCAAAGAGAGGCGCACGGGCATGCACGGCATGCAGGAAAGGGAAGAACAGATGTGAAGGCGAGGTATGTGCTTTTGAACTAGCCCCCGTCCCGCTCACTGGACCGTCTGTCCGTCCCGGCCCGGGTTTTGCAGGCTCCTTGTCGCAGGTGCCAGTTAAGCGGTACCCCATGCATATTCGAGAAGCCAGTACGTTCTCTCATGCTGTCTCTTGCAATGTTATTGAGCCACAGTCCAGGAGAAGAAAAACAACCAGCCTATCGCTGGCGCTAGTGTGGAGTATGTCTCATCCCGTTTTTTTCACTGTTTTTCTCATGCAGGATCCAGGAGAGTCTCTCGCCTCGAAGGGCAATACCTTGTGCATCTATTTCATGCTGTCAAAAGTCTCTTGCTCACAGAAATATCCATCAGGTCATGCAAAGCCATATGATTGGCATGCAGTCTTCTCTTGATCGCATTCTCGCCCTCGTTCAGAACCAAGCCCAAGGGAGCGGCAGTATGCCCCCGCCCAGCTCAATCTTCCCATCGGCTGGAAATGGCGCATTGTCCCCTTCCGGACGGAATGGATTTGAACCTGGCTCAGGTTCCAGCGATCGAGGCCGTTTCCCCCCCTTGCCCGGATTTGCGCCACCAGTAAGTTTTGTCACAGCTCCCTACAACATTTCTGATCAGCAATCTACAGCCTCATAAATACGCTACGTATGGGATTGTTCCGAGCACTGCTCCATCGTCTGAGGATGAGTCTGAGGATACGTTGCCACGGTCCACCCTGAACGCCCCCATCGAGGCGTTGCAAGGTTTAGCGAACGCTGCTGCTGAGGCTGCGGCTGCGCCGTCTGCGTCCCCCCCAAGGTAAATAACGCCTACGAGCCTTCCAAAAGAATATCTAGTAATGTTTCCATAGAGTCAAGAAGCGAAAGAGGGCTGAACCAATTCCCAGAAATGCGTTCCCCCACGTTGTTGAAAAGGTAGGCACGCTGTTTTCTAGATCCGGAGCAATCAACCGAAGTCTATGACAGGGCCTCGTCGCGGACTCGGAAGCGCGAGAGTTGTACAATATGTGAATTCTTCCAGTATGCTACATTTAGCGGTCTGTAGGCCTCATCTCTCCAATTAGATTTTTCGCTGGTTGTCACCTGTTCATTCCTCTCTTCGATCCAACGTACGATACATACGAAAGCTTAATGGAGCGCACGCCTTGGACGTTCGACGCCATTTTAGCCATCGCCGGCAAGATTCGGAGCGGGAACGGCCCACTCAGTCCGACCTTCTTCAAATGTCTAGAGGAAGCTCAAGGAATTGCCCGTTCATCTCTATTCGGCCCTGTGGTCCGCAAGGAGGCGGTGCAAGGTCTGCACATCACCGGATCGTCGCCGCATTGAGGTCTGAACTCTTTTTAGGAATGCTTCTGTTAGCTGCATGGAGCACTAATGGTTGGCTTCCAAGTGGACATGCTATGCGCATGGCGCTTGATCTTGGATTGCATCGTGCTCTAGAAAAATTAGCTGATGATACCGGCAAGCAGAGAACCCAAGAAGAAGAAAGAGACCTAGGTGTGTTCGCTAACTACTGTTGAGACCGGCCCGCTGACACGAAGTTTGATGTAGTGGTATCAGCTCGCATCTGGTTATGTCTATATTGGTTCGATCATCAGTGAGTATCATCTGGTACCGTTCGTAATATCCTCATCCTGGTCTAGGATGAGCTTGGGGACCGGCCGCCCCATTGTTCTACGCGATGAGAATTCTATTCGTCACTGCCGTCTTCTTCTTTCCCACCCCATGGCGTCTCCCACAGATGTCAGGTTGATTTCCCAGGTCGAGTTGATTATCCAGAAAAGTGAGTTCACGCTGTCATGCATGTCACGGACTATTTTTGATATATTAACTCGTCAAAGCACAAATATATGAAACGCTGGCTTCCTTGAACGGTCAAGTCAATCATAATACTCTAGCCTTCATCCGGCGAGCGAACGTGGCTTTGGACAAATGGTGGCAGGACTGCGATGACCTCCATCGTATGTCCTTCTTTCTGTCCCTGAGTGTTACACGCAATTGACGTCTCATCAAAGGTCAAACAATGGATGAGAACTCTCTCCTTCGAAAAATTTTAATGGGCGAATTACATTATGCTAAGTTGTGGTTGGTCTGTGTTGCCTTACGTGGCGTAGCTTGGGACAAGATGCCTTTCGAGCAACGAGAGTTGGCCTTCCAGGCTAAAGATGCCGCGTTCCGTTGTTTATCTGTATTTCTAACTTCGTCTGAATACCGGTGCGAGCCTTCAACCTGACATCTACGTCCTGGAGATTAACAAGTCCCGGTATTCAGTGCTGCTCTCCGGTATGCGGTTCACGATAGTCTCGTGACTGCTGCGTTTTCGGGTCTTTTCCTCCTCAAGATGGCGAGTCTGTTTCCTGCCGAGCTGGATTTGGGGGCAATCACGACTCAAGTTGAGCAGCTGGCTCAGCTTCTATCTGATGTCGCTGCCGAGAGGTATGTATTCCTTCTCTTGGCACCTCTGGCCATCGGATAACATAACGCACAGGTATGCTCTTACACTGCGGATCATGCTAGCCAACCTCCGTCGTAAAGTTGGTCTTGGAAGTGGTATCAACACCCCGGTACCGACAATGCCTCCCCCGGGTTTTGCGGACATGATTGTATCGCCCGGTTTCGTCGACCCGGCTATGCCTCCACCATTCACAATGGAGGAGCTGGGCTTTGTTTGGCCAAGCGATAGAGGGATCGTCAGTCCTTCTGCTATTCCAGTTTGGCTTCAGGAACAAGTAAGTAATCTTATCGTACTTGCTAGGTGGTATTAATACGCCGTGCAGAGTCTCACCGATCTGGGTCTACCCGTCAATGGTTCTGATGGCATTTTCTTGCAGATGCATGGAACCAACGGCTGGACAGCAGATTTTGCACCAGGCCCGGAGGCTTGGTAAAAAAAAAAACCGTAAATCCAATATACCCCTTGTTTTGGTTCTGTCTTCCTGTGAACAGTATCTGTCGTAACTATTTCAGTGATCATTTTTATCTGTACTTCATGCGATTCGTGTACAATAGTCGTCATCGTATTGAAAACAATGATCGTCAGCGATCCGTGGTTAACGTTGCAGTGAAATCGATTACTCGTCCTCTTCACTATCATCTTCCTGTTCCTGCAAAAACTAAAGTTTGTGTTAGATACTCTGTAATATCCAAGCCTAGGGTGACTGACTTTAACAAGTGCCTCAGTGCTCTTCAGGAAGTGCTGACGACCTTGGGGCTTCGAACCCTTTTGGTGCCAGTATATAATAGCTTGGTCTGAAATACAATCCTTATTATACAGAACCTATGGCAGAACCCATGAGTGCTATACCGTGCGACTGGAAGTGCACAAACCTTGAGAATTTGTGGGAATGCCTTGATGATGCGAGTGTCTTCATAACAATATACTTGTACAACATTAATGAGAGCGACTTCCGTCTTTGGTCCGTCGCAAAATGGCTCTAGAATGGGCGCGAATTTCTGGTTGATGACATTAGTGATTGAGGCGAGGTTGGATATGCCTGACAGCTTACTCCGACTTCACGCAGAGCGAGACCTTCAATTTGATCTGGGCGAGCGCTCCAGTCAACCGAAGCCATAAGACCCTGCCAGATGCATTGGATAAGCTCCGTGTCAGGGATAGGTGTC
Source organism: Armillaria luteobubalina (assembly GCA_030435615.1). Classification (NCBI taxonomy): domain Eukaryota; kingdom Fungi; phylum Basidiomycota; class Agaricomycetes; order Agaricales; family Physalacriaceae; genus Armillaria; species Armillaria luteobubalina. Next base: position 68,728 of record JAUEPU010000201.1, read on the forward strand.
GCTTCCTGGCGGCTCTTGATGGCCGCAATGATCTGCGAATCGACCATTAGTATGCAGCTAGAAACAAAAGCTGTAGTTAAGCGTGCCTGTTCAGGAGTCTCGTCGCGTTCAGAAAGCTCTTGAAGATCCTTGACAATTCCTTCCTTGACCACGGCATACTGCTTCTTAGCGTACCATTCCGCGACCTGGGGAAGCCCGCTTTTCTTGAAATGCTCTTCGAGATTCTTACCCTCGCGTTTGTTGGGCGGGAAAAAGGCAAGTAGATCCTTGATACCACCGCGCTTAAGTGCCGCCGACAAATGTTCCATGGATTGGTCGACCAAGAAGGAACGGAAGATCAACGTGATGACGTCGATAGAGACATCTATAGATGTGTTAGGTAACAAATTCGAAAAAAAGAAGCACCATTGCCAACTCACCATTCTTGAGCAAGTGATCCTTGGTCAAACTCTGTAAACAGGAGGCGCTAGCCAAGCCCTGAGAGAACAACAGGCCAATTGCTATCGAAAGCTTGTCTTTCTGGGCTGCCGACCACCGGTGTATGTATTGCAAGATTGTAGGAAGCGCAGATTCTTCCAGTGGTTTCTGCAGATACTTGTATCTGTCAATGCACGATGAGGGAATTATGTCATAGTTGTAGAGAAAGGATACCCACCTTCTGATAAGTTTGTTCAAAACTTCGATGTATTTCCGAATGTCCTCTACCTCGGCCGGTTCCTTGGCGTTGAAGATGGTGAACGGGGACACAGGAGCGCCATCATCAACATAGCTGCCTCCCGGCTGGATGAGACCTCCGACGAGAATGATTTCAAAAAGTGCATCGGCATATTTGAGAAATTCGAGAGTGGAACCTGCTTGAACTAGTTTGGTAGTGAATGAGTCGAAATCGCCTTCAGGGACAGTTTCCAAATGTCTATAGAGCTGGTCTCTGAAGACTAGATAACTTCCGGTGAGAGTGTAGACCTGGAAAAAGAGAAAATCAACGAACCCGCTGGTTCGTGCTTTGCGTGAGCCTTGACGGCGCCTTTCCTAGCTTTGATTCGAACACCCTGCAACGAAGGCTTTGAAGCGGCTGATTGCTGAGACATCCACAGGTTTTCAAGTCAAATCGAAACGAGTGGACAAGGCAAGCCTGGTTGTGTGCAAGTGTAAACAGAAGAAAAGGAAAGGTGCTCGTAAGATCAATCCGATCTTCAGTGATCTGCCTTTTCGAGACATCGCTACAAGGCCTTTGCCAAACACGAGCAAAGGTAGAGGCTATGCTCAGGCGCATCGCCTCTGGCTAGCGGTCCACCGAACTCGGAACCTTGCACGCAGCAGGGCTACGTGGATTGTGCGTGGACGTGGTGTGCAGCCAACAGCTATAACTACCCAGGTATCCTATCGATAATCGCCGTGTGAGTCAGTGTATTGATCCTGTGTTCATCAAACTGTTGAATACAGTTCCTTATTATTAGACGTATCTTGTCCTTTACTAAAATTTACGTTGGCAGACTGCTTATATGCTTTCTTTGCGTTCTTATAATTCTACTTACTCATCGGGAGCACCTTGTGTTTCATGCATTATGACGCGTTCTCTCTAAGCACCTAGTTAACCTGTCCTTGGCGCCCATCACAAACAGCAGATCTTTTCTAAGACTGCACTGCCTCAGTGTGTAGGATCGCGATATCTGGCGCCAGTGACAATCATCGCACCACTATATAAACACTTGCCGTTTCATCCATCTCCCACCATTTACACAAGTTTTACGATCTAAGTAAGCCTACTTTCGCTTGCCCCGGGCCTGTTTCTCTGACTAGAGAGTCTGTAGACCTTCATTACAATGCATAAGAGGTGCGTAGGCCTAGCGTCATATGTGGCGTTCCTTCATGCTTTATATTCTAGGCACAGTAAAAATGCACGGTCAGAACCTATGACGATTGCAAAAGGTTCAAATACCCACGGGGTAGGCTCAATTGACGTCTTACTTTGTACCCATCATGATCTCGTTCTGTTAGATCCTTAATCAACGGCCGTCGAGAGATGAATACTACCAGACCGGTGTGTACGAAACCCAAGGCACCCGGCCGACGATGGAGGATACACACGCCTTCATCGTCGACTTCGATTCGATCAAGGGCCAAGGATATTTTGGTGTATTTGACGGCCACGGAAACAAGCATGTAGCAGAGTGGTGTGGTCATTACTTTCACCAGGTGTGTTTCTATTGGTTTCTTTCACAAGTTTTTCAAACAATCGGCTAGATGCTCTTGGGCGCGATGCATGATCATCCATCTCTTGCTCCGGAGAAAGTTCTCCATAAGGCTTTTAGGAGAGTGGATGACACATTGAAAAAGTATTCCCTGCAAAGCGAACAAGTGGCCGAATCAGGATCTACAGCAGTGGTCGCTTTTCTGCGTATGGAAGACAAAGACGGTACACAGGCCTCCTTTACTTCTTCGTCCGTACCCGAGAATGCAAGTACCTCAATCCCTTTGCAGTCTACATCGCGGTCCTTAGGGCAACGGAGAATACCCCCCGAAAACGCTACACGGGTCTTGTACTGCGCCAATGCAGGCGACGCGCGCGCGGTTCTATGTCGGAATGGAATTGCGATACGATTGACCCAGGATCACAAAGTGACTGATCCATCCGAGGGGTCCCGCATAAGGCAAGCTGGGGGTGTCATCATGCGAGGCCGTGTATTTGGCACATTAGCTGTTTCACGGAGTCTGGGCAATCACATATCATACGATGGTATCCGGATGAAACAGTACGTGATCTCGACGCCGTACACATCCCGGACGGAGTTGACGGACGAAGACGAGTTTTGTATTATTGCATGTGATGGAGTAAGTGCTAGTATCTCTCGGGATATGGACACTGATTAAAGGACCAACAGCTTTGGGATGTAATTACGGATCAAGATGCAGTCAACCTTGTGCGGCGCATCAAGGACGCTCAGTATGCGAGCAAGATTCTCGTCAATCATGCGCTTTGTAATGACATTCAGCCGACTCGGGACAATGTCACAGTCATGGTTGTGCGGTTGAAGGATTTTGTACCCAAGTGATCACGCACCTTATCATAACATATGCTGTTGCTTTATTTATATGTCTAGGTTCTTCTTGTAACAGTCTTATTGTATCCACAGCATATATGTACCTCACTGTAGTTGTGTATTTAATTAGATGTATTGTAGGCAGATCAGGGAGTTAGGCCTGTGTTCAATTTGATTTTTGGAGTAAATTAACGTGGTTACAATAAAGATGCTCCAATAAGTAATGGAAGCATGGTCACTCCAAGCGGTGCGTGGGTAATTTTCAGACTTGAGTGGCAAAGTGAAGAATAAAGCGAACTTCAAAGCGCTGGAGAACTCTGTGAACAAAAGGACGAGAGAATAATAGGACGATCAATGCATGATTGTCCGCCATAGTATATATTACCTTTTCTGCAATTGCCACATGGCCGAATTGAATCTCTCTTTGCAACGCCCACCCGGTCGACTTCAGATAGCCTATCGAGTGCCATTCTCCGTTCTACGTCCTTGTACGTTCGCATTTGTCTCCTTACCTTGCGGAGCCGGCATCACGAATCCGAAGCTCCCTGACATAACCATCTTTCGTCATCGCCGTGACAGTCAACGACTCGGTTCTCTGGTGAGTATAATAATCCGATATCAGGCGCGGTTTCCGTCGCCCTTGTCGTTCCTGGTCCCTGCTCACCTCATTGCCCAGATATATTCGCGTTTTCCTAATATCGCCTTCATTCTATCATGCGGTTCACGGAGTCTCCCAATGCTCGCTCTAAATCTATATCAACTGCTGAGTTCGACACACACGGCGTACGTTCTGTCGCTCTTCCTGGATGTCAAAGAGTCTGATTCAGTGTCTAGGTTCTCAACCGCCACGCCACCAAGAATACCTCCTACCAGGTTGGCGTCTCCGAAGATAAAGGCAACCGGAGAACTATGGAAGACTCTCACTCTTTTGTCACTGATTTTGACAACGTTCGTGGTCAAGGTTTCTTCGCGGTGTTCGACGGACATGCAGGGAAACATGCCGCCGAGTGGTGTGGCACTCATTTCCATGAGGTAAGCTTTCAGCGAAGATCCTGCGGTTCGGGTGCTCACCTGCATCGCCTCACGCAGTCTCTACTCCGATGCTTACGCGCTTGTCCCGATCTTCCAATTCCCGACATTCTCAACGAAACCTTCCATGACGTTGACAGGAATCTTTCCCGTATGTGTGAAGAATCGGATGGCAAGATCCACTCTGGCTGCACTGCTGTAACGGCTTTCCTACGCGTTGAAGATGCTGATGGCAAGCAGTCCTTCCTGGATCAGGCAACTCCGCCCTCTAAGCCTATATCGCCTCTTGCCGAGACCCCTTCACCCGTTGACGGGTATGAGAGCAGTAGCGGCGAGAGCGGCGGTGATGCCACTGCCGATGACAGCAAGGATCCCAAGCGGCGGAAAAAATCGAAAAAGTTGGGTGCTAAGCGACTCAGAAACGCTATCAAAAGCCTTGGTAGTGGCTCGTCTCTTTCTCCCAAAGCTTCTCCATCGGTCTCCCGGAAACAATCCATTGAAGTCATACAACTCCAAGGCCCGACGCAAACTCCTCCCCCGGAAGCAAAACGCGTCTTTTATACAGCTAATGCTGGTGATGCTCGCGGCGTTCTGTGTCGCAATGGCAATGCTATCCGCCTCACTTATGACCACAAAGGGTCGGACAAACAAGAAGCTAAACGTATTATGGATGCTGGTGGCTTTGTGATGAGTGGAAGAGTAAACGGCGTTTTAGCCGTGACGCGCAGTTTGGGCGATTCCTCAATGAAGGAATTCGTCGTCGGTGCTCCTTATACGACTGAAACGGAGCTTTGCGATGATGATGAATTCGTAATTCTAGCCTGTGACGGTGTGTAAGAACTTTTTCAGCTCCGTCAGATATCCACCTACTGACCGTGATGATCAACCCTTAGCTCTGGGATGTCGCCAGTGACCAAGTCGCCGTGGATCTCATTCGAGAGATTGATGATGCTCAACTCGCAAGCCAGAAGCTTCTCAAATACGCACTCTCTCATCACTCGTCAGACAATGTCACAGTGCTTGTTGTTCGATTTAAGAATGTATCTCCCAAAACTGCATGAAGACACTGAACGGTTGTTGCTGGTAGAACTTATTTTTTTTTCTTTATTCTTCGGGGCTTCTGCAATTACAATGTTTCATAATAGCAACGTGCCTGTATACTACACCATACGCTACGGTCGAATCGGTCTCTTACGTATCATGGACGCGTTGTACGCTCTGGCTTCAGGGTATGGAGGCGAATGTTACAACTTAATGGGCTGAATGAGACTCATCTGACCCGTGCTGCTTTCTCCTTGGATCACAAATCAAGTCTACTAGTCTGCCAAGGCGTCGGGCTTTCTATGTGAGGACGTTTCGTATCCGAGCAGGGTGGATCATGCTCTTTTACCTGAGGACAGGAACATAATTGTACCCATCCAGATGCCCATGGGTATTGCCGTACGGTCTCAACGAACTCTAAGTAATTGCACGCGCTAGGAAACCGTTTGACAAACTAGAATGTTTCCCGCCTGCCGGCAGCTCCGGTAGGCAGATTGGTTCGAGTCTAGTAACAAACGTCTATTTCAAAGAAAGGCTGTCGAAGTGCCCAGAAAAATTCCCGCCTCTGAAGAGACTATGAAGGTCTTAGACTGCGGAAGTTACATGACGGGCACCCGCCGCACCCGTACCGACTTAGCCTTCTGATGGTTCTTGAGGCACATACTTAGATTTGGCTTTTACGGTATGTATTAGCTCGCGGTAAATCCCCAGATACTGAAGATACTATCCAATGAGAGAGAACGTATGAGTCACATGCTCTGACAAGATCTGACAAACTATGGACAACTGATGGACTGAAATAGACAGGGTCAACTCATTCTTCGTTAACGGATTCCATGAGTCGCCAAGAAAGAAAAAAAAACAGCCCTTAGGCCCAGCTGTCTCTTTGGTGTTAATTCGGCTTTCCAGCATCACGGCGAAGAGTATATCTAGAGCTGCATGCACGAAAAACACAGGCTTGGCCCATTCTTGGCTCGCCACTGCTGATTCATTTCTGAGTCCAAGAAACATCGCCTATAGAGCGACTGGACTCACTTACAAGACACAGTGTACATCCCCACTTTCAGGAGAAATTAATGAACGTCAAAGAAGTATGTCTAGATCCAAGATCTTTCTGTCGGTACCGACCATAACCAGGGATTCGACTGTATGCTTCGACGGCATATTTAGACTTGGTCTTGGGCGAACTCGGCTGCCGCCAGAATCCTTCAGGGTACCTTGAAAGTCAGGGCCGCGCCTAGCTTCTTCCATTCCTCCTTCACGTACAAGGTACGCTTCAAGGACGGCGCCCCCCATCACTGGTTACCAACTTTGCTAGCTGCAGGTTGATGCGGGCGGCGTATTCGCAGTTGAAAGTTTAGGCAAAAGGGTATGCGACAACTCCGCTGCTTATAGCTGTCACTTAATAACTTACTCCCAACCTCGTTTCGTGATTTTTTGAGAACGAAAAGGCTTGGACATCGTTATCTATACTCTGGCTATTTATAGTAGATTACAGCACCAGAAACGTATCGGTACTAGGATCGTTATCGCCCGTACCCGCGTCCCTCTACAGTATAGCTGAGTCGCACACCTCGGCAGTCTCAATTACGCCTCATACACCCCTCTAGTACTAATATCAAAGCATACAAACATCACATTTCTTTGGAGTTGCAACCTTTTGAAACAAGCACCGCATCCAATGCTTGGCATGCTCTGAAAAAATTTCCTCGCAGCCAAGATCACAGACAAGGGAGGAAGCGTAATCTGGTTCAAAGATTAACAGTAACCCCGCAAGAATTCCCTTGTATTGAAGGGTACAGGATTATGCCGAACCAAATCATTGAATGAGACTGTCCAAAATGTGGGGTTCATATCAAAGTTGAAGCTTTGAGGCCAGTCAGTGAGCTTACTGTCTAGCCTTTTGCAGGGGTGTCCTTGCTCGTTATTTCGTATATGATACTTCAAGGTCTTCCTGGTGTAGACTGACTTGTGGTGATGCATTCATTGCGCCTTTTGTCGGGTGCACGTGCTGGCGGCTTCATCAAACGTTGACAACAATCTAGCTTGACTCAGCCCTGTCATGACCGTCTCTATCCTTCCCAAATCTATTCAGCGTCAAAATTCCACTGTGAGCGGCGCTGATTCTCAGGCACCTTGAACCAAGTTGGCTGCGGTTTCTCGGTGTCCAACTTATTCACTCGGTTCCTTCACACAAACTCTTTTTTACCAAACGTCTGCGTTGCCCCGCGGACAACTCCGAAGACGATTTTGTAGCGCTACTCCCTTTCAAGTATATATGGTAATTATGACAGGCGGCTGTGCCTCTAGCGCGCCGCGTAGGTATCCATGTTGATATTAAACTTACGCAGTTCAGGACTACGACGAAAATGTGCTATGCTGAAGCTGGGATTCGTTTCGGCCTCTTCCTTGATATCCAGGACTCTAATATAACTCAATCTCTGGTCTATCTGAACTCTGTTGGGTCAAGGCTGGTTTCTTAGTCTCCCGCGCTTCCTTGCAAGGGCGGGATAAACACGGCAACCTATGTCACGCCACATATCTTGGCCGCCACAGTAAACCTTGGCAGTTTTGTCGATCGTCGTTGAAGAGGAGAACTGATCGAGATGGACTGGCTCCGTGGTTTTCGAAATTTGAGTGAAAACCCCGCCTTGGCTGTGTGATCGTTCTCCACTTGAAGACTTCTAAATGCCAAGTCTCGTAACTCTGGCATATAAATCTTACTTTTGACGTTCTGTCTTTCTCGAGTACGAATTCCCCCCTCTGGCATGTTTGGACGAACACTCTCCCTTTCGGCTCCTACACGCTCTACCTCCCCAGAGCCGACGTTAACAAACAGAAGGCGTCGCCATTTTATAGCCGCCTCGTCTCTTGCAGACCTATGGCGCGCAGACGTTGACAGCCGTTTGTCTTACTTCCAAATGAACGCATATTATTTTATGGCTGGATACATGTTAGTCGCCCATATATTTCGATAACTCGGCTGCTAACCGCTTCCCCTCGATAGGAATACTATCTCCTTCTCAGCTGTATTTGTGTGGTGTGGCTTCCAGTCCGGTAACACCACGCAACTTGCTATTGCAATGGCAAGATTATGGGAACAGGAGTCGAGACAGTTTCTCCTCGCAGATAGGCAAGCCCTGGCTTCGCTTCTCAGCTTTGTGGGCGGAGCCTTGATCGCGCGGTTAGGAGAGCGCATCGGCCCGACGTCAAGAGGCTGGTTGTGGCTGGGTACAATGTGTCAAGCCTTGCTCACAATGGCAGCTGCTATCAGCAGTTGGAAGAGTGGACAAGGATATCCAGGCATTTCTGATGACCGGTTTGTGTTACCCTTGTACCCCATTCAATGACTGACATTTTTGGGATGTGACAGTTATGTTAACGGCCCCGCTTGGAGCGATGCTGTATCTTTTTTGTGTCTCATGCTCTTGTCCTGCAGTATGGGCATGCAAGGTCTAATGAGTTTACGCCTTCAAACACCCTCCGCAGCTACCCGTAAGTTTTCAAATGAGCCCGTGTAAAATAACTCACAGACTTGATAGTCCCGCTTACTACTACTTGGTGCGAGCTCATGGGAGTAGGAGCGTTGTTCAACATCAATCGACTCGATTATGCCCGTGATCAGAAAGTCCTTGGTATTTTCAGTGTAATGTTCGGTATGTTGTTCCACCCTTCAAGTCACGTATGTATAAATTCTGATTACGCTTAAGGCGCCGCCGCTGGCCGTGGTTTAATCTTCAAACTTGGCTCCCCAGGAGCACTTGGCATAGCTGTTGGTATCAGAGTGCTGATTGCATTCAGCTGGATATTCGTTCCGAGCTCTGAACCGCCAATAATAGTGATGGATGAAGAAAAGGCAAACATCGATGGGGCATCGCCTGAAAGCAATCGCAACAGTATCGTCATTATTCCACGCAGCTCTACGGACGTGTAGTCATACCATCGGTGGAAGAATTGAACCAACGACCATGCATATACCTTCCGTAGATTGTTGGCGTCGCAGCTATTTCTATATGTCAAAGGAGCGAGCCGTGTACTAACTTTAGAAGCAAAGACGCTATACTTGTATGTAAATTAGATTCCTGTACTAGTATACGACAATACCCTTAGACAGAATGTATTCTTTTGAATTCCAGAGTCCCGGATACTTTGAACTGAGTGCTTTGAGCACCGTGAAAAGAGGTTTGGTTCTCCTTGGTGCCCAACAGATCTTGGCGTAACTCGGCGATCTGAGATTGTGAATGACGTAGTAGCACCGGTGGTGTAGTAATCGAACACGCTACCAACGCCCTTTAGGTGGACACACCAACACACTTCCACTCTTACGACGAGTGACGACAAGCAACGACTTTGGCGATGTCTGAATGGCCCGACAAGAACCAGTGGGGTGGGGGCGGGCAGCATGCGGGATCTACAGCTCCATACGGAAATACAAATGCACCATACCCCGGTCCAACTCCCGGTTACGCTCCAGCGTACCAGACGCAGCAGCAACCGTTCGTCCAGGATGTCAAGGACCCATACGAAGGCGATAGATTTAAGCCAAAAAAGAAAGTCAATGACCCCATTTTCTTGGTTCTCTTTATCCTCCAGGTACATATATATTTCGCTATTTTCCGACTGCGACTTGAACTCTCTGGCAGTTCATTGGATTTGCAGTAGTTTCCGGAATTTCTCTTCAGTCATGGGTTGCAGAAGGTGGGCTGGGAGGCGGGTTGGGCAAGGGGGGCGTCAGCTCTGGTTCAAATTTTACGCTTAATTGGTATGATATTTTTACTTCGAGAAAACAAGCTGCTCAGTGTATCATAACAGGAGTACAGTATATCTCCTTCTTCTTGTCACAGGAGCGGCACTATTACTTTCAACGGCCTACCTGCTCCTGGCTAGGGCCTTCACCAAGATGATCATGCATATCACGCTCATCTTGAGTATCGCTCTTAGCATGTATAGATTTGTTTCTTTCCTTTCGAGGACCTCGCTAAGGAATATCATAGAGGGATCGCTGTTTACTATTGGATTACAAAGTATTGGTGTAAGCGTCGTAATCGTCCACTTCCTCATTGGTAACTCACGCAACTTTTTGTAGCCGGTGCCATAATTTTTACAGTTATCGCGCTCCTTTCTGTCCTGTCTTACTGGGGCTTCCGCTCACGCATTCCTCTCGCGTCTCTCCTCCTACAAGTCGTGATGGACGTGTCGAAGCACCACAAGAGCGTGTATGTTGTCGCATTCTCCGCATTGATTCTTCAGGCTGCATTGGCCGTCTGGTACACATTCACTGTTATTGCGACATATGCCAAATGGACTCCGGGTGGTCCATCTTGTCCTTCATCGTCATGCTCTGGAAGCAAAGTTGCTGGACTTATCTTTTATGAAACGTTTTCTTTCCTCTGGACGTCGCAAGTCATCGGTAATGTTTCTCTTGCTACTCTGGCAGGTGGACCCTTTGGATCTTGGTATTACTTTGGTCCCAGACAATTGGGAGAAATGGTAAGAAGCTGTTTAACTTGCTCATCCGTAGCTCATATTAGCGTAGCCAAAACATCCAACCTTGTCTGCTTTTGGGCGCGCATCGACGTTATCGTTGGGGTCCATCGCCTTTGGATCTTTGATCGTCACAATCCTGGAGCTCATTAAGTTGATTTTCAACGCTATCCGAAATAATGCCAGTCAGGATGGACATCGTAAGTCATGTGGCATCTTTCCTCCTCACATGCTCATTTTCCATCGTAAAGCCGTTGAGGCGTGTTTAGCGTGTTGTGCAGCTTGTTTTATTGGATGCATTGAAAATCTTGTTGAATACTTTAACAGGTATGCGCCTCGATGAAGCTTTATCATGAATAATACTAACTGGTGCTTCGAGATATGCGTACATCGAAATATGTAATACAGCCTTCTCTCTTTGACTTTCCACCACTCATGTCAGTGATATACAGCTCTCTATGGCAAATCATATGTCACCGCGGCGAAGGATACATGGAGGTTGTTCAAAGACCGCGGGATTGATGCTCTCGTTAATGATTCCTTGGTCGGAATGAGTGAGATTTTTTGTTTATGTCCATTGAGAATGATCTAATAGACATATACCCTGCAGCTCTGACATGGGGTGCCTATGCCGTCGGATTACTGTCAACTCTCTTTTCATACTTGTATATCCGAAGTAAGCCCAAATTTATAAGCCCTTCCAACGATACTAAGCACAGCCGTTTAGTTACGGCGCCTTCTTACAACACCGACGGGCAGTATACCGCTCCAATACTGCTGTTTTCCTTCTTAATCGGTGTCCAATGCTGTGAGCATTGATTGATTTTGCCGAGGACGTAACTTTTGACATTTTTCAGCGCTCACGCTCTCGTCTGCAATTGAAGCCGGAGTTTCAACGATGTGGGTGCCGTTAATAACACTTAATAGGACCGGACTGATTATCTGCAGTTTCGTCGGCCTCGGTGAGGATCCTCAAGTGCTAGCTCTAAGGGCGCCAGAGTTGTTCGGAGTGAGCATCAATTTACTCGTCGTGGCGCGAATCTAATGCTTACCGATTTAGCTCATTGCATCGACTTATCCACATGTCATGAGAGGCATCCCGGCGGTATAGACCAGTACAGACCGTTGCCCGACGCTTAGCATGGACGCGAGTTTTTCTTGATTTGTTCTCACATGACTTATGTTAATTGTCACCGAAACGATATTATCTATCACACTAGTATATTCACGAATACCTATTTTCATACCTTGAGATTCAACATGAATATCTATTTATACTTCCTTGGAACAGAATTCTGAGGCGGGCAATGAGAGGAACAGTCTGAGCATAAGACGCAAGATCCCTTATGAGGTCTCATGTATAAATTACTTGCGGTACCTATTTAATGTTCGGCTGATTTAATAATCGTACCGGAAATGGCTGCAAAGCTGTTAGCAGTGAAATATCTAAGTGTTAGAAGATCGACTTACTCGTTCTCGTAATCTGTCACATCTCCTTCTGCAGCCAAGCGTCCTAAGCGCTCCTGTTCCTCAACGGATAATCCCTTGGCAAGAGCAGCTTTATCACGTAGATGATTCACGTAAATGTAGTAATAACGCCACACAAGGAACAAAATCATCTCCAAACCATACTGTGAGAAACATGAACTCGTGGCAAATCCAAGTACCGGAAGGGCCAACGACGCACAAAAATGGCAGAAATGAGGATAGCCGGTACGTAGCGGGGCGCCCACTGGAGTCCTATTTTTAGCACTCAAGATTCAACAGTAAAATAATGAATCGCTGCCTTTGCCTGGAAGACTTGACTTCCAACAGAGTTTCCGACACAGTATGCCACCTGAAAACCGTGAATGTTAACCATAAGCGAATGATGATTCACAAAAGCGTTTCTGGCAACTAACGAAGAGGACGATGGATGGTGACAGATTTTCTTCGTTCTTCCAGCAACATTGCTCGGCACGAACGTCCATATCATTAATCCCGCAACATCACCCCTACGTGACGCAGAACGTCAACTAATGTGGTACACCAACATCATAAATTTCTAAAAGTGGATGAGTGCTCACGTTACTGTCATGAAATAAGCTCCCCATCTTGACCACAAATGCACGTCATCGCCCGGTTGCAATGCTTGTCGCGAGCATTCCAACAAATGCTGGGATAACAGCAACGAACATGCACAAGAATCGTACTTTGGGATATCTTCTCGTGAAGAGACCTACGAAAGAAACCAGGCAATGGAAAACGCGTTACGAGGCACAGTGCATTCCAATATAGTCTCCAGGTTGGAAAAACCAAAAGAGACATAGACCAGAGAGCCGAAAGATGTCGTCCCCCCCGCTATTCATAGCAAAACGTCGATTTCGGGCATCCAGGAAGGAGAGGGTATATAAATACGTACTTTGGCAGTGAGTTGACAACAGTCGTGAAGAAGAAAAAATATGTCTGAGGGTCTTTGAATGCGGACTGTTACTTGATCCCATTTCCATTCCCCATGTTTCGTACGGTCAGAGCCGGTCTGGTTGCCTACAACGCGCGCAGCAGCCATGCGTTTCTCTGCTTTAGATAACCACCATACTTCACGGGAGTACTGGGCATCCGAAATTCAGGCAGGACCGGGTTTGAGCGAAAAATGATTTTACCCAAGAAAGGCGAACGTGAAAAAACGACATAACGATGGTAAAACCTCCCACTGAATCAAACATTATCAACCCTTATTCGAAGACCGGGGAAGGAGATATGCTCAACAGAAATAGCTGATGCCTCGCCAAGCATCTATGCCATTTGGATTTTTCAAAGCGGCCTGACCAATGTCATCTGCCGATATTTATGTAAGACCATAAATCCAGCTCAACCTGGAAGCTATCAATTATCGTACATACACATGCATAGACTGCTGATGATACCGAAGCCTGAAGAAGTAGATAATTCGGGAAGATAAGCATTTGGACAAACGTACCGGCATTTGCCGTGCCCCAGATGATGCTTCGCAGGGTGTGTTCACTGGTACGATACCACGAGCCTGACCAAAAAACCATCAGCTACAAGCACCACCATGATGAGTGCAAGAAGCTTTACGCACCAATTAGAAGAAGAAAGGCGGGGGATATACACTTTCCAGGGCACCTAAGTTGTCACTTGTGATCAGCATGAGGAGATTCAATTTGAAGTGCATCCTACCCTGAAGAGCTCTAAGCACCATCATCTCTGTCCACGTAGTGACAAATCCGGTACAGACATAATAACCCCCCAGAAGAACATAAATACAGCTAGCATTTACCAATGTTGATGCGCTGCATGACATAGTTTCCTGGAGCCTCGAAGACAAGGTATGATACTAGAAAATGGTAGTAAGCAGAGCATAGTCCTGGCCTTTCATACCAAGGTCCGCCCGCATATTGAAACCTGTAGTAGATGTTCATCACCCCAAGGGGAAGCTCGTGGAGAAACACAAAAAACTCACGTTGCTTGCGTGGAAATCCCAGTCTTGTCAGCTTGCTGGAGGCCCATACAGGACCCACATCAGCGGCAAGAGAACGAAGTCTGTCTTTCGGACGAGCCTCTTGTAATCTTCTTCTGTGTACTGTTCTACAAAGGCTTGAATGGCGCAGCAGACACAAGAGAGTGCATACCAGCAGCAGCTACCGTGTCAATGACAGTCTCCCTCTCGGATTCTGGAATGGCTGACAAGGTGCTGCCATTTTTTACCTCGATGCCAACAGTGTCCTTATCCTTGGTCGCACGGGAGATGGTACTGACGTCGCTGTTCATGATAGAACGTTACAAGAGCAACTGGATTTCTCCAGAGATAGCTTAGGACGGCCCGGCCATCCTTACTTATAGGCACCGAGGGCACTCAATAAAAGAGCCGCAGTAAGACGGCTAACAGCCAGTTAGAGTATGTACTTGTGAATCTGCCGGAAGATAAGCGCAAACTTGGAAAATTCCGAACTTAGCCGATGGCAGGCTTTACAGAGA